>VXBR01000945.1:531669-550984 GCA_013400215.1 Cisticola juncidis | reverse complement strand
GATGCCCGCACAAGCCGGCGCTGCCGAGCGGCGGAGCTCGGCGTGGCCAGGCCGCCTTGCTGCCTGCGCTTTGTTTGTGCCGTGCTGGCCGTAGGAGTTTCGGGCCGGGGTTGAGGGGGGACAAGAAATAGTTGTTGACCTCAGTGTTGTGACGCTGGTGCACATTTGAGTGAGATTCTTTGAGTGAGATTCGCAGCAGCGGGAATAGAAAAGGGTACTCCCGCTTCCTCAGCTGGGACGTGCAAATGGTAAAAATGTTTGACTGAGAGCGGGTGAAAGGCTTACTCGTTGCCTTTAAATATTTGGTTACAGCCGAACATTTTTACTTTTCTTACAACGTTTCATTGTTTTGGAATGGCCACCAAACTTGTTGGTTCAGACTTTTGTCATGCTTACGATGTTTTTCCATGTATTATAAAGACTTGGAATTCAAGCATTCCTGGATATTCTGAGAAAAAGATGGCACAACCTTGAGTTCAAGTGTATCTTGCTTTGAATGTGAATGCACGTTTTGATGAGAGAAAGATTTGAGGAAAATGGCATGTAATGAATTATTTAAAATATGCTTTCTTGTCTTGCCCTGTACGCTGTTTGGTTTTATTCTTGGAAATGGATTTGTGTTGGACGACCCCATGGAGATGCAGTATCCAAGAGCAGGACTGAAGTCCTACTTGCTTATGATATAGCTGGTATTATCACTCTGTGCATGGATCTAAGCGAACAAATCCCTGCTTTGATACTGGCTTTGCACGAATTTGAAAATTTACTCCCCTCAAATATAAATAGTCATGACTCTGCAAATCCTGAAAGGTGAGAATAGTAGCTTCAGGATGTCCTTCTGCTTTAGGCACAGTTTAACTTGCCATTGCAACAGAAAGTTGCAGTGCATGCCGCACTAGCTCAGTGGCTGGAATTAAGAAAGTTGTTTGGAGCGGAGGATGTTCTGCACAGACAGTAGTAGCTATGTTGCTCTTGGTTTCATTCATCCCTGTGACCACACTGTGTTTAAGGATTCAAGCAAATTTCAGAGGTCTGTCACCTCCAGGGTTTCATATAGACCTGTTTCCTGAGGGGTTGAACACAAATCTTTAAAAGTACATCTTCAGTGGAAGGATGTTATCATCTCTCCCTATTCCTGACAGGCTTTATTTATTCTCCATTCTCCTATAGAAATGTCCTGTAGAGGTTCATGTTAACTTCTTCAAAGATGCCTTTCAGGCATTTGACAAATGTCTATTGATGCAGTAGTGACCAATATTCCTTCAGGTGGGCTGTTGAAATTGTTTGTGGAGTTGGTCAGTTTGTGAACTGCTTTGGAGAAAGTTAAAAATAACCAGTAAAAGTTGCTTATACTTAGACTGCTGGTGAAAGAGGTGTTTATTAAACTGTTCTGACATTAACATAACCATTGTTAGATATTCCCTGTCTACCTTTATAGCTCCTAGTTTATTGGATCAGAGGTAGTCAAGAGCTTAAAATAATACTTTGTTTATATATCCCATCCCAAGTGCCTTTCCTTTTTCTTTGATGATGGTGCTGTGGCTGGTTTGGTCTGAAGGCAGAGTGCTGGCTTTTTTAAGATTGTAAGATTTCCGTGCAGGGTGTTTTGTCTTCACGTGTGTTTATAGAGTATCTAAAATAGTATGTCTATGATTCTAACAGTAAATGTAGAGCTAATGCTTTAAGAACTTGAGTATTCACTCCTCCCTTCAAAGTATTCCTTATTCTGTGGAGTTTCTCTTGTTTCAGTGCAGGATACATTACAGTGTCAAGCATCCTTGCATTAGCTTTTGTTGTTGTTGTTTATTTTTGTGTTAATTATCATCTAATCTATCTACATTTTTTTCCTTCCCCCCCCCCCCCCCCCTTTTTTTTTTTTTCTTTTAGGGTAATATTCCAGATGTATTCTTGAAATCTATGTTGAAAAGAAAGAACAATCTTCTAAAATTTCCCTGATAAAATAATGCAAACTTCTGCAGAGATGTATTTAAACGTGTTTCCTCTGTATAGATTGTATTATGCTGATGCAAAACAACTTAAAGTTAAATAGTTTCTTGTGTTAAAGACAGTCAAGTGAAGTACACAATTTAAAAGAAATGCTGTACATGTCAATAAATTATTTTCAAATTTAACCTATTACTAAATTAGCATTAGCTGGCAAAACATCATTTTAGAAATGAGATTTAGACCGCCAAAATTTTACAGTTCAGGTGAGAGAACCTTCAAAGGGCAAAATTAATCAACAAAACCTAAGCTGAGCTCAATAAAATCAACTAAAGCATTTGCAAATCCAGAACTGGAAAGAACCAGATGTTTGGTTTCTACTCAGCCTCTCTGTTCTGCAAGTGTAACTCCATAAGTATGGAATATAAATAAGCTTATATGCAAGGAACACTATTTTCCCTGTTTTGCAGAAAAGATATGGAAATACAGAAATTCAGGTTTTGGGAAATAGCAGTCAGTGCTACAGTGCTGTGTATGAATAGCAGAGAATACAAGAGACAGCTGGGAAAGAGGAGGATCAGAATGTTCCAGCTGGTCATGCTTGCTGGAGATATGTGTAAATAAGAGCAACATCTTTCTTTCTTGGACACTGCTAGACCTTTTTTGTAAACATGTTCTTCAGATTTATTTTTTATGTAGTCTATGTATTTTTATTTTTTAAGAAAGTTTAAGTTGCTTTTGTTCTCACAGTTCCTCTGAATTTGAAGTTATTTAAGGCTTCCAAAAGAAAGGTAACAGGACATCTCTGTAGATTATTTTTTCTTTTGTTGTAAGTAAGGTGTGAGACATTAAAGTGAATTCTTAAGTCAAAGATGGTGGTATGTTAAGGCTTTCTTACTGCTTGATCGCAAGTATCCAAGCCTAGAAACATTTTGGTTTACCCAATCTTTCGAAACCATTCCTTGGAAGAGCTTTAACATTGTATTTGTATCTGTAATAGGAATGGATGTGTTCAAAATAATTGACATGATACATATAATTTCAAATTAAAAACCCCCTCCCCTAGTGTCTGCTGTCTTCAGCTTTCAGAACATGGCTAATTAAAATGGGGGCACACCACTGTAATCTGTGTAATGTTTCTCCTCGTAATATCTATGCAAGTAGATTGTACTTCTAACCAAGATACATTGTAATTGCTGAAAACATCCCTACTGACAGCTCCACAGCAGCCTTTTTGCTGTAATAATAGATCTTTTCCTTTTAAATTGTAATTTTCCTCTCTTATCAGCCACTTTTTCCTTTGTTCTGAGTGAGCACATGATTTTTCTCCCTGGATCTTTTTAAGATAAGCCATGTTTTATGGGGACATTATCATACAATACTATGGTTTGCCTAGATGTTAGCCACCTTTCAATGGTGTTATGCATTACGCTGATGTTCTTTAAGAATGTAGAGGCAGAGTGTGCCAGCAGATGCTCGCTCATAATTGGGAGATGCTGCTGATTGGAGGTATCTTGTTGACAATCTTTCCTGGATTCCAGTAAATGAACTCAGCAAGAGCCAGGAATTGGGGCCAGGGTGGAAAACAAATGCCTCTCTGAAGATGCCATGGGTTCCAGCTCCATGCTGGCCCTGCCTGCATGCCATTCAAATTCTGCACATGTGCTATCTTTGGATCTGGTGCCATAAATTACTTGCCCAATCTGTAGTAGTCCATCAAAACCAGATGGGATAAGGAATTTCTAACTTTGAGGATTCATGTAATTTTTGGTTCAATAAAAGAGATTTAAAAAGGGATCTAGGAGTACTAATTAGTTACTGTTTGTTCTCTTCTTTGCCTGCATTCCCTCCACCCCCACACGTAACCTTTGGTTTTTCTGTTTTCCTCTTCCTGTTTCTTCATCTCTTTTCTGTATTATCATTCATCTTGCCCTTTCTTATATTGGACAAGCCAACAATTACAGAATAGTTCTTTCAGCAGGGAACAAGCTGCAGAGTGTAAGCAGTAACCACAACAGCAGCTGACCCAGTACGTTGTGCACACCTGCCGTGGAGTTCGTTTCTTCTGTATTGTCAGTGAGTGGTAGTCAAAGATGCACCTTGTGTTCTTGATTACAGACTATGGCATCATGTTTAGGAAGGCAGATGAAAATACTTGTAATAACATTAATTTGTATCTTGAAGATTTCCGATAGAGAACATAAGGCCAAAACATATAAAGTGATATAAATACATTGTAGTCTGTTAGGTATGTTATTGTTCTCGGTGGAGTGTGCTGCTTCTTCCATGGCAGTGGCCATGTGGAGCATTTCACCTATGTGACAGTTTTTCTTTGATTTTGTTCTTTGCTTTCCTTTTTGTTTATTTTGGATGAAATACTGCTAAAATGTTTATGTAAGTCCTTTTCACTGTATTTCAATGATCTTGTTCTTGTCCCCTCTCGTTTCTTCACCTGAGATCTATTTGAGATGCCTGCTGTCTTGGCTTTGTATGGTTACAGAAGAGATGTCGGGCGTTCTTGGGCTGGGATGAGTGGTAGCCCAGGTGTTAGGATTGCTTTCCCAGCTTAGGGGTGTGTGAGGAGGGTGCCTTTGAAGTGCATGGGCAGCCTGGATGTGTCCTGGGTGCCTTAGGTTTGTACTGCATGCACCAGGCAGCCATCCTGTGCCTCCACAGTTACCTGTGCTTTTCCTCAGAAACATTCCATCACACTCTGCCATTACAATGCCTTCCCGTGGGCAGTGCAGAGGGTCAGCCCAGGCTGGTGCTGCCACCAGAACACTTTGTATAGTTTGCTTTAAGCTATTACTGGGAGAGATAGACCAGGAGTGCTGGATGAAGATGGGAAAGCTGTGGTAGCAGGCTGTCTTCAGACTACAGTTTGTATGACCAGTGTTAGTTCAAAGTTATTCATAGGCTCATCCATTCCAACACAAATGTCAAACTTCAGAATTATCAAGTTCAACAGTCAGAGAAGTGTATTTTCCTTAGGTGTCTAATGACATCCTCAAACGAGCTGAGGAAAGATTATCCACTGCAGCTATGGAAGAGGTTTCAGTAATCTTTACAGTGTCTTAATAAACTTAATAAGAATTGTAACATATTTAACTGGCAGTTTAAAATGCTGTTATATATGTGTGTGTATAGATGCACTTCATTTCTGTTAAGTCTGGTAACATGGCTTTGAACAAGTTACCTCCTATTTTCCAGCACAAAGGATGCAGACCTCCCCCTCCCCTCATACTGTTCAATGAGTCAGTGTAGTGATTTCTGCTTCTTGTCTCTTTTAAGGGGAAAATGTATACAATGGCATTAATAGGCAATTTTTTATTGGTATGTTTATTTTTATCATTTTTGCTTCTCAGGATGTGATCTTCGTGGTGAGCTGGTGGGAGAATTGAGTTGTAAATCACCCCAATGGATGCAGACAGTGATGTTGCACTGGACATTTTAATCACAAATGTAGTGTGTGTTTTTAGAACAAGATGCCATTTAAACTTGAGGAAGATTGCTTTAGAGGGAGCAAATGTGATATACAAGCGTGATGTTGGGGTAAGAGATTCAGTATACCTCAGTTATCTGGTTTTAGAAATGTTCCTTAAGCTAAACATTCTTTTGCCTAATACCTGTGTATGGTGGATAGAGAAAAGCAGAATTTTCTTTCTCTATTTCTCTTGCTGTAGGTATTTAGTCACTAATACATTACTTGCATGGTAATGGGAGTGATGAAGTGCTGTCTCAGGAGACAGCACTTGATGAGGTGAATATTGGGTACAAGGTATGTGATGAGGCCTCTTACACCTCAGGGTCTGTTTTGCCTCCCAAAATTTGATGACTGTGTCAAGAAAATATACCTTGATAAGGAGTCCGCAATGTCAAATCAGTGTAATAAAAAAAAATCAGCACGGTGCTTGTAGTTTTCAGCTTTTTATTCAGTAAAAAATATCTTCATTTAATCTATTTTGTGTTCACTGAATCATTGGCTATTTCATGCTGATTTTGCTCTTCTCAGGAGCTAGGGTGTTTTAATTACTGAAAGAGATGAGGGAGCAGTTCAGAACTAAAGGGAGTTTTAGTGTAACTTTAGTTGATTTGGGTAACCGGTAAATTTTTTTCCATTTTGAAGTTGAATCGCTGCTAATGTCCAAATTTTCTACTTTTCTTTTTTAGAAGGTTTTAATGAAGCTTAGGAAACCTAGGATTACGGCCACAATTTGGTCCTCAGGAAAAGTTATTTGCACAGGAGCCACAAGGTGAGTTCATGAAGATTCTTTCTCTAGCTCTAAATCCTTGAGTACTTTAAAATACAACATTGTAAATGAAGAAGAGATGGTACTTGCTCCTGCTTAGGTTGTCTCACACTGGATCACATGTAGATCCTTGTCAAGCTGTGTATTTGGGAGGAGGTTTTCTGTATGAAGTGTTTGGTTCAGACAGTGTTGAAATCTTTAAACAGCATCAGTTTAGCCTTCTTGGGAGAGCAGCAGGGAAAACTGTCTTATTAAGAAAATCCTAAAGAGATTTGAGAAGCCGTTAAGCATTCTGTGTGTTTAGCTAGAAGCTGAGATTTGGGAAGGGATGACCTTTCTTGAGGATATATCTTATTTTTCCACAAAACCCCACCTGAATTTAATCAAGTTCTACAGTGTTGAGGGAGTGGAAAGAAGCAAAAGCAGACTCTCAGTTCAGATACATCTGACACTCACTAAATTCTTAAGAGCTGAATTCCTTTAAGATATATCTGCATTTCAAAGTAAGAATGAGGTAAGGTAAAATACTGAATTTACATACTTTCTGTGTATGGTAGGTGTTCCAAAATTAAAGAGGATTGTTCAAGATGTTAACTCCAGACTACCTGTGATCTTATTTATCTGTTAAGGGTACTTAAAATCATGTATGATTAAAACATGTCTCTCACTTCAGCTGGAGCCAAGTGCCAAGATATTCTTCAAACAGGGCTCCATTGGAATGTCTATCTAGTTAAAGTGTAATACTTAGGATGAAGTGAAGGCTGTCCATAAGATCATGGTTGATGTTCTACATTATATAATGATTCATTTTTTAGTCTGAGTAGCTATTGTGGTGTGTATGTGCACAACTATATACTCTATTTCTGTTAATGCTAGACTCTTTTCTTTCTCATTTATAGTGAAGAAGAAGCTAAATTTGGTGCCAGACGACTAGCTCGTAGTCTACAGAAACTCGGTTTTCAGGTAATTCTGATGAAAAGGGACTTGCATGACTCAAGCAATGCTGGTAGTTCATTTTTTAGAAAGAAACAAAGGAGAGGGAGCATAATGATTTAGCAGTTAACGTGTTTTCACTCAGATGCCCTTTTTATGCTGGAATACATTTTCCAGATGCTGGTTAAAGAGAAGCTGTTTTATTTTGTGGATTTGAGTTTTGTTTGGCAGCTCAGAGAAGTGCTTCTTCACTGGATTATGAACAAAAAAAATTGTTTAATAAATGAACCACTCACAGATGTGTTTTAGATAAAATTTGCAGTATCTCAAAAGATTCACTTGGAAAATGCTGAAACTTTATTGTAATTTGAACATAATTTTCACTCATTTCTGATGGAATAGCAGATACATTTCCATCTTAATAAGGGTAAGTTTGAGCCTCTTAAATTAAAGAGGAAGGGAAAAAAAGTGCTCCTGCACTGTCATGTTGCACAGCTGGAAATAAGCCGAATAGAATACTTAGGGCAGGAAAGCTCTTTTACCTGGGTTTGGGTTAACATTACCAATCAGGAGCACCATTTCCATTTTATAGTACGGCTTGAAAAACAGCAACATGAACCACTTGAAATTACATGATTTGGTCCTCTAAAACTTCCTGATAGTCTCTTGTGCTGTTTACACACAGGTTCAGTTTAGGGACAGACAATTAAATAGACAGTAGCTGTCATTTTCAAGGAGAGACTACTTTTGATGATAGTACATAAAGGCAGTGTTGGCAGCCTGTGCTGGTAATGCTGTATCAGACCCCAGAAAAGTGTGACACTCCTACTGTCACAAATGTGTACTTTGGATCCAGCCCTTTACACCTGGAATGGAATGTTAAGTCAGTGAGGTGTACAGTACTTCCAGGGTGGACACACCAAGTTTTGTCATAAAGTGAACAGTTTATATTTTTAAAATTAACTTGATTTAAGGCTAAGTTGCTTCTTTCTAACTATCTTTCCAGCTGTCTTTCTGTCTTGCTAGCTATCTTTCTAACAAGCATAGATTGAAGAACAGCCATTTAAAGTTTAGGCAGTCTCAGAAAATGAGCAAAAGTTTCCCCAGTGACACTGCCAACAGTGACCTCTCAGCAGTGGTTTCTTTGTATAGCAGTTGTCTGTCGGCTGTTTGTTGTCATCTAAAGTGTCTGTGGTAAAGAATAACTGAAAGTTATTCGAATAGTTTGAGTTGGGTTTCAGAAAGTTACAGACTAGAAAAACAGTTCTCTCTATTGTCCACTAGACATTTAAAGCAAAACAGCTGGGGTTTTTTATCTTTTTTCTTATTCTCAGATTTAATACAAATGATGTAGGGCAACAAGGCATTGAAGAAGTTCACAACAATATTTAAGCCTTTTCTCTTCTTACTTTGATGTTCTGTGAGCTGTTTCATTTAGTTTCTTAGTGGGGAGGTGTTCAGTACAGCAGTTTGATTTGTTTCTGTGTCTCATCCTTAAACTGTACTATAACCATACTGCTTTAGTGACCATGATACAACTAGTTCAGCAGTTACTCTGCCACAGAAAGACAATGTAAATTATCTGAGTCTATTAAGTACTCTTTAGATGTCTATTAGAAAGGCATCAGTCTCTAGGTTCTAATTTTGACTCATCAAAATATTCAGAGTACTATCTTTGTCCTTTTATTTTTTTGTAACCCATGCATCTGACTGGCTGTAAAATAAATTCCTAACATCTTCTTTTTCTCTCTCTTTTGAAAAGGTAATTTTCACAGATTTTAAAGTTGTGAATGTTTTAGCAGTGTGCAACATGCCCTTTGAGATCAGATTGCCAGAATTTACGAAGAATAACAGACCTCATGCAAGGTACGTAGGATTTTAAAGAATTTTAGTCCTGGTATATTTCTTAACCTTTTATTTTTCAGTTCTAGATATCTCTTTTTTACTTTTCTTTTTGTTTTCTAGTTATGAACCAGAACTTCATCCTGCCGTGTGTTACAGAATAAAATCTCTCAGAGCTACCTTACAGATTTTTTCCACAGGCAGTATCACAGTTACAGGTATTTTAATGTCAAAAAATAAATATTTAACTTGTTGGGAATATTTAACTTTAGAACCAGTAGGTTTGGGAAAGCAAGATGTTTAAAACAGTCAAAAGATAATGTTGAAAGGATTTAGTTTCCCCATGCTAGCACCTGGTTTGCTTTTGAGTGAAAGTGCCAGAAGAGTTGTAGAGAAAGTGTTATTATTGGTAGGTTCAATAAATGAGTTAGACTGAACGTACACAGTCTGTTTCTTTAATGAAACCAAAAGTAAGATAGCACTTAAGAATGCAGGTAATTATTACTTATTTAAATACTTGAATTTTCTTCCTTTTTTCTTCCATTTGTAGAGATGTTAACTACCCTGCATTTAGCATTAACATCCCTTTCATAAATAACATATTTCCAAACTGCAGATTGATGGAAACTCATCGGATGGCATAGCATTTTATCATAAATGAAGCTGACCAATATTTACAGTTCTTCAGACTTGTACTCTCTTCTGTTAAAGCTCAGCTAAGAGAATGACCACTGAATCACAGGCATCGGTGATTTTCCCATGTAATCAGCCATGATTGTCCTGGCTCTTGGAGAGGCTGTCCCACCTTTTTCCTCTCTCTTCATTGTTTTCATTTTTTATTCTCTTTTTTGTTTGCTTGTGAGATGTCCACCACTGGTGTCCAGGTGACAAGAAGTCAGTTTTTTTAGAGAATACATGTTAAAATGCTACAGAACCAAAAAAAAAATCATTATGTATCCCTTTAGTAGAGTTATGTCTTGCAGTTGTTAGAGCTCAGCTACTGGTTCAGAAGCTGGGTAAGGATTTTATTATTTTCACATCTTAATTCCTTAATAAATGCCTATGTTTATGCCGAATGTTTCCCACAAGATATTGGAAATAGTGTTTTCTAAAGACAAACTTCCATCAGATTCAGTAATCTAAAAATTAAGGGCTAAAAAGTATTTCAAGATTGCAGTATATGTTCGAAACAGTCTAGCCAACTGGTCTAGCCAAAACTAGAAACTAAATTTACAATAAATAAGAAGCCTTAGTATCACTGTAGTAATAAAAAGCTCTCAGCATGCCATGTCAGCCTCCTAATGAGATTCACTTTCTCTGTAAGATTCTTATTACTTCATCACTTACAAAATCACTTTCATGTTTTCAGACTTTTCCTTTCAAATATGAAGATAATATGGTAAACATAGAACTTTTGCATCCTTCTAGTTTTGTTTTTGCAGTGAGTTTGAAAAATTGCCTCACACCTCTGTTGATTTTGTAGGCTTCTGTTTTGCCTCTCTTCTAGAGGAAAAAAAAGTCCTGAGTCTTACACTTCTTATTCTAAAAATGTTTTAAATTACTTTTCAGCCTTAGTGCACTCCTTCTCAAGTGCGTTCGGATGAAGTTTCTTTTAAAGATTTATGTTTTTGTAGTATGGGTACTTCTAATACCTCTGACTCAGAGAATTTTATTTGAGATACATAATTAGAAATGTTATGAGAAACTCAGAAAGGTGGGTTCTTTTTTGGGACAAGTATAAAAAGATTTCGTTACTTGCATAAAAGATGATAAAAATCACTAGCATGTAATAGAAAGAAGTATTGTTTCTTTGACTCCAAACTGAGAAATTAGGGGTTATTTAGGGGGGTTGTGTTGTTTGTGTTTTGTATTTTCTTTCTAGTATATGCTCTAGAATGATGATCTAGTTCTCACATCTCTTCAGCCTTAGAGAGAGTAGCATTTTTTTGCTGGAATTCTTTGGCTACTCATACTCTCACTTTTTGAAGGCTTCTCCTTTCCTGAGAACTTTCTTTTCTAATAGCAGGCAAATTTAAGGAGGGTGCAGTATCTACCCAGAAGACAGGTGTCTTTCACCAGACTCCTTTTAGCTGAGTGCTTCACTCAACCAATTTGAAAATATAGGAAGCATCCTATTCTTGTCCATTTGCTTTCTGACTGAGCATGTAAAATAATAATTACTTAAGTAACTTAAGTTACTGTTTTGGGGAGTCATTTTGATCAGTTCTCCATACTTGGAAGAAACTTTTGAAGCCTGAAGTGGGGTTACAAAAACCCTGAGTTCCTATTCATCCAAGCATGTGAAAAATTGCTCTTCTCCCTTATCTGCATCACCAAGCTTCTATCCAGAATTAATAACTTCCAGCATGTTACTGCTCACTTATTTGCAGTCTTAATTTTTAATTGAGTAAAGTGGTCTGGTACCATCAGAAAGCATTGCTAGGTCACTTTTCCTTTTCTTTGCCTGGATACTCATAGATCATGTTAGATAACCTTCATATGCTTCATCCTGAGACAATAAAACCATTCCCTGGCTTGCCGGTTTCATCCTGAGATCAATGATGAAGCTATTTGCAAAACCCAAGATAGAAAGCAGTAGTCTATAATTTTCAAATCTAAAATAACCGTGCTTGAAATGTACTTCAGTTAAATCCAGCATTATCTAACAGTAGCTTTTGCTGGTAGGTTTTTAAAGCAAGAGCTAAAAGTGACTAGGCTTGAAGAAATACAAATTCCTAGAAGATTGACATAAGTAAAAGAACTTATTTTACCTCTGCCACTCAGCCTCTTCTCTGGGCTGTTTAAGCCAGTAAATTGAAAATCAGCCAAGTTGTTATGAAATTAAATGACTTTATTATTTAATTATAATCTATCCATTGACAAATATAGAACATCTTGCAGATTTACTCACAAGAAAAGGCTTTCATATGAAAAGTGATCAGAGAAAAACTTTGTTAAGTTAGTGGAAATGGGGGAGAATTTACTTTCTATGGTATGAAGTCATGGTTGCTAATAATATTTTTTTAAAAGTACTGTTTTACTTTCTGATTCCCTGAGTTTTCTCTTCCTACTGCTTTTTTTTTTTTTTTTAACTGTGTCTCAGGGCCAAACGTAAAGGCTGTTGCCAGTGCTGTGGAACAGATTTATCCATTCGTGTTTGAAAGCAGGAAATAAATTTTGTAATTCACCACTTGATGGTTAGGTTGCCTAACCGAGCACCTTCAAAGACTGCTGCACATTGGACTAAAAGCAAAAAGGAAAACTGGACCAACCATAGCAGAGGAATACAGACTCTTTTACTTGCCCATGGCCACAGTATAGACTCCAGTTCTTTTGGATTTTACTCTTAACAGTGCTGTATTGTAAAAACGGAAGTTTACAAGATATGAAATTGCTGCTTTTAAAAAGACATTCTATTTATTTTTGCAGTAATTTCTGTGTATTCATAAGCAAAGCTGTCACGATGTGCACTACTTTTAAGACCTTTTTTTTTTTTAGCTTGAGCTTGTGTTTTATTTGTGAATAGTCTTTTACATTTTTGTATGCTGAATATTGGGCACCAAAGAAGCTGTAAAAGTTACCTTTTTCACCTGATGAATGTGCACAAATAAAAGTTTGGAAAATATTTCTCTTCATACCTGTTCTGTTATATTCCTTCCCTTTTTTATTACAATTAAACTTGTATAGTTGCAAATTCATTTGAAACAATGTAAGAATAGTCTTTTGCTGATACCTTCTGTTTCTGTTTGTAATATGTGTAAAACTTTGTGCGTGGGTTAGATTGAAAGCTATAGTAGTTAAGTATGTTTATCTGAGGATGAAATTTGGTTTGTTCCCAGTTCTCTTAACTACATGCCAGACTTCAAGTATTTTCTTGTTGTTACATGAAGAGAAGACATTTCTAAATATAAAGGTCTACACAGCAAGTGTTTTCCTGTAGATGACTCGTAGAATATACTGAGTTGGAAGGGAGCCATCAGCATCACCAAGTCCAACTCCTGGCTCTGCACAGGACACCCCAAGAGTCACACCCTGTGACTGAGAGCATTGTTCAAACGCTTCTTGAACTCTGTCAGGCTCGGTGCTGTCACCACTTCCTTGGGGAGCCTGTTCCAGTGCCCAACCACCCTCTGAATGAAAATCTTCTTCCTGATACCTGTACTAAACCTCCTCTGACTCGGCTTCACGCTGTTTGCTCAAGTCCTCTCACCGGTCACGAGAGTGAAGAGATCGGTACTGCCCTTCTGCTTCCCCTCGTGAGGATGTTGAAGACCACAGTGAGGTCTCTCCTCAGTCTCCTCCAAGCTGAACAAACCAAGTGACCTCAGCCCCTCCTCATAAGCCTTCCCCTCCAGACCCTTCACCATCCTTGTGGCCCACTCTTGGACATTCTCTGATAGCTCAATTACATTATCAATTTATGAAGCTACTGTAGAAAAAACAACTGCCTTGTCCACCTACTCAATGCAAAAGAAAAAAATTTAAATGTGAACTTCAGGAAAATTGGTGTGCTTCAACTGGAGAAGATGATGTGGTCACTCTGATCCAGCCCCAGCCTGTTGCTGAATGATTAACACAGACCTTTTCTACACTCTTCTTACTGTATACTCTTTTGATGACAGGAGCTGCCAACAAGCAATGAAGCTTGCTTCTGGCATGTATGATTATTGGTATTAATCTTGGACTTGGAAGCCAGTAAATGTTTCTCTCAATAAGTGCACATTTGAAGCAGAAGAGAGGTGAATGCCTAAAAGTAACTGCAAATGCTACTTTTAAAAAGATACAATAAATATGTATAAATGTATGTATGTCTTTTTTCCCTATCTCACTGAAGAGAAATGTAACACTACTCTTGCATGCTGCAGGTAATGTTCAGTCTTAGGGGGTGCTAAAAATAGGAAACTGAGCTGTTACTGTACCAGAAATCACAGCTTCCAAAGAAAGGTGGAAGAACATCTGGAGGAAACAAATGCCTGGCATGACAGATTTCATCTGCCTGAGGGGGTGGTGTAGAACTTGGGGCTGTCCATAATGACTTTGTGCAGAAAGTATGTAAAGGAAGGAGGAGATTGGGAAATGCTTCACCATATCCCTCAGAACATAAAGAAACAAAGCTTTGTCATAAGCCGTAAATCATAGAAAAGCCTTTTGGAACTCTGTGTGGGTGTCAAAGAAGGGTTTGGGTTGGAAGATCATCTAGTTCCAACCCCCCTGCCATGGGCAGGGACACCTTCCAATAGACCAGGTTGCTCAGAGCCCCATCCAAGCTGGCCTTGAACACATCCAAGGATGGGACATCCACAACTCTGGGCAACATGTTCCAGTGCCTCACCATCCTCACAGTAAAGTGTTTCTTCCTTATACCTAATCTAAACTTTCTCTGTTTTAGTTTAAAGCTGCTCCTCCTTGTCCTGTCACTACATGCCCTTGTACAAAGTCCTTCTCCATCTTATAGGTTACCTTCAGGCAATGGCAAGTTAAATTAGACCTTCTCTTTTCCAGATGAACAATCCCAATTGTCTCAGCCTTTCCTCGTAGGACAGGTGTTCCATCCCTCTAATCATCTTGGTGGCCTCCTCTGGACTCACTCCTGCAGGTCCATGTCCTTCCTGTGCTGGGACCGCAGAGCTGGATGCAGCCCTGCAGCTGGGGTCTCACCAGAGCAGAGCAAAGGGGCAGAATCCCCTCACTCACCCTGCTGGCCATGCGGCTTTGGATACAGCCTGGGATACAATTGGCTCTCTGGGATCCAGGTCCACATTCCTGGGTCCTGTCCAGCCTCTCATCCACCAGAACTCCCAAGTCCTTCTGGGCACGGCTGCTCTCGATCTGTTCATTCCCAGCCTGTGTTGATACCGGCGCTTGCCTGGACACATGTGTAGCACCCTGCACTTGGCCTTGTTAAACCACGTGAGATGTGCATGGGCCCTCACTTCTTTAGTTTATAACAAGGCTTATAACCATGAAATTATGAAGTTGAGTTCAATAGTCAGGGAATTCAATATAGTATGCTATATGTAGCAAAGCTTGCTATACCTAAGTTTTGCACTTTGTATCGAATAATGTGGACCCTGGCACTCCTGATGTAAATAAGGATTTTGTGCATAGTCAAAGAGCAATGAACAAACCACTATTGGGGAACACTAGTTATTATTATTACAATTTAGAAAAAGAAAAAGCAGAAGGTATTTGAACAATGAACAAAATTGAAATGGGTTTTGAGGGACAAAGTGTAGTCCCAAACTGATGAGTGAGGATTTGGCCATTACAATTACAATAGCTGTTGTAGATTAGGTTTGCCTCTTCGAATCAAAACTCTTGAGTGCTACTAGTGAATATCTGGAGCTTTTATGAAGCATATGTGTCTCCTAAATTTATCTGTGGAGAAAGAGGAACATTTTGCTTTGTTAGCACTGTCACGTAGTGTGAAATCTGTATCTTAGAACAAAAATGAAAGCTAATAATGAGCTGCAATGTATTAAAATGGGCACTGATTCTTTTGAAGTGCTGCCTAGATCCAAGCTAGCAGTTTGAAACCTTTGTAACAATCCATAACAGAGCAAAAAAGCACACTAGCAAACCTGCAGGGTAGTATTGAAAGAATAATAGCAAATAAAAGATCCCTTGAAATATGTGCCCACCTGTCTGTCCTAAGGGGGCCTCAAACTGTGCAAATTACATTTTAAAACCTTTGATGATGAAGGGCATCTGGTGGTGTATGCTTATTCTCAGGGATATCACTCCTTTTTCTACTGCTCTGAATAGGTAGATCCCCACCTCAGTTTGGGATAGGCCTGCTGCTGATCCTTTCTACTGTGTGCACACACAGCCCCCTTTCCCCTCATCACCATTTAGCATCTGCTCCTTTGCTGTGTTGGGCTGCCTCCACCCAGGCTCTCGCTGCCAGCTCCGCATCCTCAATAGGAGATCCAGGCCAGACAGTGTGTCCCAGCCTGATGGCTCTCACCTCCGTGTGGGGAGCAGTGCTTTGGATGAACTTACCTATCAATCAGTCATCTCTTCCTCAGTGACCGTGTTTCCTAGGGCACTGTTCATCTCTCCCTAGTTTCTCCATGAGGATCCCATGCAAAACTCCCCACAGTGCTCAGCTCTAGCACTAGCAGTGCCATAAAAGGTTCATTTCACATTCTTTAGAGAGAAGGGTTTGTTCTATTTATACACCCTGCTAAGGGCAGTAGATTGATAACTCTGACTCATTGCTGGCTTGTGGGTTGTCACAGCTACTGGAACTTTTCCTGCAATTTCTAGCCCATTTTATCATTCTTTGACTTGCAGCTAGTGTTACCAGAGAAATTTGTGCTTACGTTTTCAGAATTGTATCCTGCTTTTTTCACGGATTTGCAAAGTTCTGAATTCCAACCCAGTCTTTCCCAGCTTAGTGTTGCCTGCATATTTAAGAAGCATATTCTGTGCTGTGATCCAGTCCATTGATGAAGATACGGAATAATTTTAGATCTGAGACAAATTTCTTTGTGGAATGCTTCAGAGATTCAGGGATGTGATTTGTAAAATGTATCCCTTTTTTCCCTTGTATTTTCACAGTTGATGAGATGGTGGGTGCCAACTCTGTGTCATTAGATGTGCAGTCTTTGTTATAAAAGACTGTACAATTATGGCTACATTTATAGACTATATAAGGCTAAGTCTACAATTGAGACTAGCTATAATGATTTCAAAAATCCTTGACTACAGCATCATTACTTTTAGGAGTTATCTGAAGATCTATCGCTGTCTCATTAGTAAAACCAGTATTGAAACTATTCCTTCTTCAGTAGAGGCTTGGATTGTATGTGCAAACATCTGCTAGATCTAGAGGGAGCTATCAGAAAACAGTACCAGCCAGAGCAAATGGGGACACGAAAGGAAATACAAACAGCCCACTACTGGGTGAGTCCAGGATCAGGAAAAGGATTAATTTCTTGCAATAGAGTCTTAAAATACAGCAATACTAAGTATTACTGGAATTCATTTCAGGCACTTGTTAGTATAAGAATGATGCTGACAGCATATTTGGAAGACCACCCAGAGTCACCTCGGTATTTCTCATTCTGAAGCTGATTCAGTAGAATGCATGATACTGATAACCGGCCTCTGGCATAAACATGAAGCAGGTGAAGAGATTTTCATAGACATCAGTGCTACAAAACTAACGCTCTCATCCTGAGGTAGCTAAATTTTCGGTGACTTCAGGCAAATAATGGCCTTGGTTTCAATAATTTGTTTTCAGGTTTTGAACCTGAGTTCACTATCTTTGACTAGACTTGCTCATATAAATTTGTGATGTCAGTATCTAGAAGTGCGACCATGTGAGAATCTGATCAGAACTGATCTGCTTTGCTCAGAAGTATAACTTCATCTGTGTCAGTAAGTCACTCTTCCTTCAATGTAGAACACAGTCAGGTGGTTTTAATGCTATGAGACAGCAAATAAAATGGTATCACGTGCTTAGTTCAAACTAGTATCTGCACTCCAGCTGACTCTGTCAGTCTTGCTGCCTCAATGAAAGGCTGGAAGAAATGCCACTTTGTGGCTACAGATACAGTCAACATGCTTTTAAGGCATGCTTTGTTGTTTTTGTTTGTTTGTTTTTCTTTAAACGAACCATTTATCTGCTAATAAATATTTATCTACTGATCACTGTAACAATATCTTTTAACCCACTAAGAAAAAAAGACCAATGCTCTTTTATGGGACCCATATGGATAACTCTTTGTAGAGGCTTGCTGAGTACTTCAGGATACACTTGCTAAGCAATAAGCAAGAATTGAACATAATTTATGATCTGCAGTGATTACGGTTTCTTAACTCCCTCTCTGTGCTGCCATGTACCACACAATTCTCACTGAGTCCAAAAGTCAAAGTCTAGTGTGCCCTGTGTTGAGAAATAAATTTATTTTGGCATCAACTCTGGTACCTTCAGTTTCCAACTTTCATGGAAATGAGAGGCCAAAGAAATCCTCTCTCCTCTCTGATTTCTCTCCTTGAAGAAAGAGAAATCCTCTCTGTAAGGCCATCGTCAGTTTAGATTAATTGATTATGTAAATCATAGAACAAATAAGGTTGGAAATGAGCTTCGATATCATCGAGTCCAGTCTTTGACTAAACACCACCACGCCAACTAAACCACTAAGTGCCACATCCAGTTGTTTCTTGAAGACTTCCAGAGACGGTGACTCCACCACCTCCCTGGACAGCCCATTCCAATGCTTAACTGCCCTTTCAGTGAAAAAATTCTTCCAGATACCCAGCCTGAACCTCCCCTTGTGCAACTTGAGGCCATTTCCTCTCATCCTGTCACTGATCCCCTGGGAGAAGAGGCCTACCCCCACCTGGCTACAATGTCTTTTCAGGTGGTTGTAGAGAGTGATGCATTTAATGTCCCACATTAAACAATTTGACAATGTTTTTTGAGGAGTATTTTCTAGGTCACTGAATCCTGGCCCTACTGAGAAAATGTATGTAAAATTCCTCTTACAAGTTGACTGTGCTCTGTGTTACAAATAGTTATGTTTAGCTGACAAGGTTCTTTTCAAACCTTATTAAGTTGAATCCTAAATTAATTTATTAAAAGTTCATATCCAGTAGTTCAGCACTAATGTCATCCTTTGCATTCCACAGTTGTCCACTTTTTGTTCCATAGCATTGTCTCCCCTAACTTACCAACAAATTGTTAACCCTTTTTAGCCCCATTTTTGCTAGCCTAAACAGACCTGTCTTTGGTAGACTCCTCCTGTGAGACTGTTTCTTCTCCCTGGCACCCTGATTCTTCTTTGCACTTCTTCCAGACTGAACTCTCATTGAATATGAATAGGAGAATTGTGTGCAATATTCCAATTTCCATTCACCTCCTGTATGCAAGAGGTGAGTAACCTCAGGGTATCTGAGGGACAGAGACACAGACAGAGTCTAGATTTCCATTTAGTTATAAACTATATCAACCTTTAATGTTGGCTGTAAACTGCCACTGAAAAAAGTTCTACCAAGAAGTGAAAGAGAGAATATCTTGTATTATATATATAGTAACGATACCACACGTCCCATCAGTGTGAGCATCACACAGAATTTTTCTTTCTTTAATCAGTCTTTTGGTGAAGGCTGCTTTGCTTGTCCCGCGTCTAGTAGAGCTGCTCTTTCTCCCTGTTGGCAAGTTCCACCGGCACCAGTTTCTCTCCGCGCTGGCTCACCCGGCACAAAGGCGTCCTCACGTATTTCCTGCAGAAGCACAAAACCCCGCACTCCTTGGCCGCTGCACAGAGCGCTCTCCCTGCGACACACACCGGCCCCTGCGGGCGGCGCTGGGGGCCCGGCGGGACGGCGGGACGGCA
>VXBR01000945.1:470769-531324 GCA_013400215.1 Cisticola juncidis | reverse complement strand
CCCGATGTAGTTTGAGACTATTTCTTCTTGTCCTGTCACTTGTTGCTTAGGAGAAGGGGTTGACTCTCACCTGTCTACAGCACTCAGTAATGACACAAGGAAAGCTCATCTACAACAGCTATCAAAATTCACATAGAGCCTTGAAGTGGCACCCAGGACAAGCCATTTGAAATGCAGGATGTCTCCTTCCCATTCTCTGCATACAACCCAAAACACACAGTCCTAAATGCAAGATCAGAGTTGCCCTCCCATCCAGGAATGACAGACAGCAAAAGGGCTGCATAGCCAGGCTTGGCTGCACATGTTCCTCAAAGAGGTGCTCAAAATCCACCTCGCCAGTCCTTCAGCACCAACATAATGTTTGGCTGGCTACTGAGATCAACATGTGCAAGCTCAAGCCTTGAGAGAATTGGAATTCTCCCACATAGTTTCCTTTTTTTTAATATGTGGCATTGAAAAGCTTTGTCCCTCTGGCACTTGGGGGATGCAGTCACACGCTTGGTACTTACTGTTTAGCTAGTTCCATGGATATTTGCTCCAAAGAACATCCTTTTGTCTCTGGTATAAACATGATAACAAAAGCCAGTGATGCTAGACTCATTATTGTGTAAATGAAGCACACCCAGGATAAGCCAATGAGTTCTATAAAGGAAGAAAACATGTTTTTTTAAATTTTCAAATATTGCAATTTTTCTTCCTGTTTTTTAGGATTTTATAGGACACAGCCCCTAATGCACAGAAATTAGAAAGAAGCTAGGCTGCTATTCTTAGCTCACATATATTGAAAAAGAAAAGTGGCTTTGTTTTTTCTAATACTCCGTATGAAAGAAAATTAATGAGTTCTTATTGTCCCACTTATGAACCTATTGGTTTATTTTATTTGCAATCACTCGGGAGGAAAACAGTGAGTAGCTGTTGTTACTGGTTTGTGAGAAGGCAGTGGGGATCAAGAGTGCCTTGAATTTTTGCCTGTGTCTGGTATTGGGGCACATTCCTTCTTGGAGCAAATCCAAGCATTTTTCACACTATTACAGTTGTCTCCAGCTAATCCTCCCCACCTGTCAGTGCCCAGCCTTTCCACCACCAGTCATGGGTCCTGTGCCAGGAAGTGATCCAAGAGTGAACTCCTAATGGGGCTGTCCAAGAACTACTGGTTTTCTGAGCCTACAGTCTGGGGGCAGGTAGATGCCTGGGCTAAGGGGTGCACTCTGCAGCCCCTGGAAAATAAAGCATATATAAACCCAACAGTCTGCTGCAACCCCCTTAGCCCTTTTTCCTGCTAAGATAAACCTGGACAGTTGGGGCATTTGTCAGTCGTGTCATGAGCTGAAAATTGCAGCTGAAGCTTCTGATGCAGCTGGTACCTCTGCATCAGCACCTGTGCAGATGCTGCTGACCACTGTGACCTCCATGTGTATTCATTTAACAACAGAATTCCCAATCCTGCCTTTCTGCCACAGACGAGGAATGCATATTTCCTTGTACTTACACTTTCATAAATCCAGATTAGTCCCAGTTAAGCCAAGGGAGTTACTGTGGCTTTACAGTCTTTGAAACTGAGACCGGGATAACAGCGAGAGGTGCATTAACAAGTAACACTGCATGACAAGAGGGGACCTCCTGGTGAAACAGCTGACACTGAGCACCTGAGGTCTGCACTGAGTGGTTTTGAGGACATTTCCTTAGGAATAAATCAAGTCTGGTCCAAGGACTGAGCAAGTGTTGGCAGCCAGACTGCCTACAATACTCATTTTCTTGTTTGGTTTTGTCCAAAGTCTTTGTGCAGCTCAGGAGTGCAGTTCTGTGATGCAAGTGGATGGGCAGTGAGCAGGAGTAAGGTGGTTTCCTGTTAAAGTAAGAGGATGGTCTCCTGTTGAAGAAGACCCTTGATACAATTACGTGAGAGTGTGAGAACTTTACCTGTCATATTTTTCCTAGTTTTACTCAAGGTAGTACTCAGGGTGGAGGATATGTTTTTTTTTACTTTCTCTCTTGCTTACTCTCTCTTTTTTTTTTTTTTTTTTTTAAGAAAACACAAATGTAAAACCCATTTTAGTAACAGATCACACTCATTTTCAAATCTGTCTCAAAAAACATCTAATGAGGTTAAAACTACCATGACTTTTTGTGAATTGATTGTCTGCCTCTGGTGGAGAGTAATGTGTACCTAAGGGAAACCTGGAATTTCTGCTGTTTTATATATTTCACCACAAATTTTCCTCACAATAAGATTGAAAACTAAAATTTACAAAGCCTCATATAATATAAAATTAGAAAAATAAATTTGCTAATCAGTAAATTTCAGCATCAGCATTTAACCTTCCCCTTTGATTATGATCACATTAAAAGTCATATATGGTCGTCGACTTTCTCACATTCAATTGTGAAAGAGTTTTACCTCAAAAAGACATTTTTTTCTAAAGAAAACTTTCTGAGGCCGAGACATTCCTGTGAAAAGGAATGAATTAAATGGGATTGTGTTTAAAAATGTCTGATCAGAAAAGCTGTGGTCTGATCTAGAACAGAACTTGCATTGATTTCAGAAGATGCAGGACTTAATCCTAAACATTCCGTATTTTCAGCCTACCAAGGCAATGGTGGTTTTAAGACCTGAGTTTCACAGCCTGTGGAGTTGAAGAGCAAGGTGGTCTGACAGCCAGCACTGTGAGGCTGAAGTTACTGGCACAAACAAAGGTGTGGTGGGAATGGTGAAGTTACACCATCACCTAAACAGAGATCTTGTCTCCTGGGCTTTCACAGCTGCAATTTTAGCAATGCTTTTCTAAAGAGAGACTTATTTTGCCCTCTAGTAGAATATCAACTTGGAAGGTCACAGAGAAATCTTACCAGTTACAGTCAAAAACGTCAAGGAGATGAGGAGATTTATACCCCAGTTCATGCTAGATGTCAAAGCCATGGCACGTCCTCTGATCCCACCAGGGAAAATTTCACTCAGGACCAACCAGGACACTGGAATACAAGGAAAAAAAAATGTTTCTTTTGAAGGATGGCTCTCCTTGCTGTAAATCTAGGTAGTCCATGGATTCAGGTGAGCCCACATGAAAGAATAAGTTGATTTTCAGGGGTTAGGTTTGTGATGGCCCATGCTCTGCAGGCATCATGTGCAGCAATCAGCAGCAGCTCAGGTCACCATCTCTTCATCCCTGCCCAGTGGGTGCCTGAGCCAGTGACAGGTGGCACTGGGCTGGGGAGGTGAGCTCTGACTGCACATCTGGTATGAAAGTGAGTTCTGACGAAATAACGCTCCAGTGTCATAACACTAATGGGAGTGGGGCAGCAAACCAAAGCAATCTTCAGCCTCAGAGGGGCACTGAGTGTTTATGCCACCTTGTAAATCAACCTGCCACACTGAAGCATGCTTGCTATTCCACCTCTCTGCTCCACATAAGTGAGATTGCTGAGGTATAAGTGAAGAGAGAGGGACTGATTTTTGACTCCTTCATATCACACCACACCACAGCACAGTTGATCTAAATGCCAGTGCTGCTAGCTCACAAAAGCAAATTCAGACATGGAGAGCTGGCTGTGTAATAACCTTGATAGCAAGAGAAAAAAAAATACACTTTTTAAAGTTCCTGATTATCAGAAAACAAACAAACAAAACCCCCATACACAAACAAACCCAAAGCCCAGCCAAAAGCCTGCTCCCACCCTCTCCTCCATCCAAGCAAGATGCATTAGCAAGAGGTTGCTGTGTGGAGAGGTTGTGGGTTAGCAGATGACTGGCACAAGAGCAGTGAGGTACACGTGGATGAGCTGTGTCTTCAGACCCTTCGAAGTGGCCATCATAAATTGCTCATCTGTGCTGTTATTTCTGCAAAATGACAGGTGGGGGTTTACCCAGAACACTTGCACTGGGTAGTCTAAAATATACATTTCAAAACTAAGCTCCTGTACGTCCAAGTGTGTTTCACACTCTACTATCCCTTTAGATGTTTGTAGAATTCCTGTGTGATGCTGGTAAAGGTAGGAAAAAACGGTGCTCAAGGAGAAAACTAAAAAAGAATAGCTGAAATGGGAAAAAAAACCCTGAATTTATAGTCAACAGAGCAGATTTGAGCAAATTCTAGATTTATTTTTACCATAGATTTGAATTAAATTTTTTTTGCGGGTCTGGTTCAGATTTTTGTATTTCTTAAAGAAAAATAAAAAAGCTTCACTACCATCATGGGAGTGACCCAGAAGAGTGATAATTTTATAACAGAAAATCAAGACCACACTTCATAATGGCCTAACCCTGCTGGGCATAGTCAAGTGGCCATAACACAGCTGCCACGTCTAACAGCAGCCATAGAGAGGCTTTTATTTATATTTTTTTAACGACTTTGATGAAGTCATGCTTTAACACACTTGGCTGCTGACAAGACAAACATTGCTGTAAAGAAGCACCCTCTGAGTGTTCTGGGGTGTGCCTACAGACAGGTGGGAGCAAAGAAGAAGTGAACTGACTCCTCAAGCAGGTGTTTTTCCCTGCCAAGCCAGCTAGCCCTGCACCTGAGCAAATTCACGGGGATGTCATGATTGTATTTTGCACCCCCTCAGCACCAGGGCTATTGAAACTAGCATTGTTAATCACAGCACTTCAGGACCTGAAAAGCAAAGCAGCAAGTAAGTGACGGGCAAAGGAGCCCTTCTAAGGCATGCATTCCCAGCCCCTGCAGCTCACCTCCACAGGATGGCCTGTCAGCCAGCACACAAGCTCAGCTGCAAGAATTGTTACATATCAAAAATTGGTAAAAGGTATGTTTACCATCACACTGGAATTAAAATAAAAGTTGACAGAATCCAAACCCACTTTCTCCTGGGCATAAACCAACCTCCAGGAACAAAGCAGTGTTCTGGGCACTGGAGGATGGCTCATGCTGCAGCTGAAATGTGTGGCACTGTGGCAACTCCAATACCATGAAGTTTTCCAGTGACAGACTGGCCCTTCCAGCCTAACTAATAATTTGTCTGGAGGTTTGAATTGTGTTGTTTTCCTGTTAAGAAACCAAAATACTTGAGATCTGCATCAGCTGGACTAGTGGTTAACTGCTTTTATTGCAACCGCTTATTTACTTTAGACAGATGCCACCAAAACACCAGAACTGTTCTTTGTGTCTGCTAGTGGTGGCTACACCCACTGGCATGGCCCTGACCTATGCTTAGCTGGCAAGGAGTGGGTAGGCTCATTCCAGGGCTCATTCCCCCGGGGAGAAAGAGCAGTTGTAGAAATCTGACACTGAAGTCTGTTTACTACTTTCTCCAAGCTGAAGCAGCAATAACCATCGATTCCTTGCTTTTAGCACCTCTCTGGGATTGTGTTTACTGTCTGTACCTTTGCCAAAAAGCAGCAGCTGCTGTAGGTATGGCAGGGACATGACTTGCTCTGGGGAAGCCAGCAGCTAGGTTCAGGCTCCCATTCACAATGACTGCTGCTACCTTGTGCACAACACTGCAGAAATTTAATTTTCATACTCCAAAGTCACTGCCAAGCCACCCATGTGCTCTGCCTTTGCCAGCCTAAGCAGGGGCCTTCTGCAGGGGAAATCAGCCTGTCCTTGAAAAGAGGATCCAAGTACCACCCTGCACCCCCATCTGCTGTGTAATCCAGCAGTGTTTCCAAAGGATGCTGCAACGGTAACCACACTGCACACAGTGTGCAGGTTTCACTGTCTGCTCTGGCCTCCCCTGGCTGGTGTTAGTGGAATGGATAGGAAAAGAGCTGGTGATCCCCAGGTCAGATGTAGGCAAGAGATGAGGCTAAGGGCTGGACAGCATGATTCTCTGTGCTCGAGTCAACAGCTGCGGGGTTGGTTGCTGCAGGCAGTAACTCGCCTTTGCTGACCCGCAGTGTGTTGTGTGTTGACAGCAGTTAAGAAAAACTGCAATTTAATGGTCCTTCATTATGGTACAATGCAGAGGAAAAAAACACACACTGCAAGTGCAGTCAGGAATACTGCATTGGATCAGAAAGCTTAACTGTTTCATTAAATATCACAGAAACAGATGGCCTGATATTTCTTGCCCAAGTGGAAAGAGCAGAGGATTCAGATCCAATAAACATCCCCACGACCAGGACGGTGACATCCACCTCTAAACAGAGTCACAGGGGATGTACAAGCAGGAAACAGAATAGTAATGGAAGATTTCAGCTAGTCCCATTGACTGAATAAATCACATAATTAAGCACAGTGCTGGGACATTTTGCATATCAGAGATGAGGTTGCTTTTAGCACTTTGCTGGATATTTATTGAGAGAAAAAAAGGCAAATCATGCTTCAGTGCTGAGCCTGGGTAGTTCAAGATGCACCGCAACCAAGATGCTCTCTTACAATGTTTATAACATTTAAAATTCAATATTCTTGTAGAGAGGGAAAAGCCAGGAGCCTACCACACTTTGTTTTGAAAGGAGGACAATACTAACATAAGCCCACTTTCTATAAAGATCAGGGTAAGAGCTTCAGTGGTGCTCCAGAGAATGTTCAAACTACATGACTGAAGGCTTAAAATATACATACAACCAAATAAATGAGAAATAGCTCAGCACAGATAAACTACTGAATGAAGAAAATGGTTAGAAATAGGCAGGTGCCTTTAGAAAAGGTGTACATTGTGCCCAGACAAAGAAAACACAGTATGACTGCTGAAATGTTCCTTGCAATATCATCATCAGGCAGCAGTGTTTTGAGTGTGCTGGCTGAGAGGATAAGAGGCCAGGGACAAAGGGAGTGACATCCCAGTATTAAAGTAAACATTCCACTGGGATACTGGGATACAGTTTCAAAGAGCTTTGGTCAAGTGTTGTGGGATAGAAGACCAGTGGATTTAGTCACATTCAAAAAGATACAAACCAAGAGAATCCAAGTGAAATTACCAGATACAGCAGTTAGATGAGGCAGAAACATATTTCACACAATGTGTATTTCAGCCGTGGAACTCACTTTCACAAGATACTTCCAATACAAAAATATTGGTCAGCTAAGCCATTAAATGCTGGGTGTCAAAACTTTATTTCTCCATATGTGTGGAAAAAGACCCACCCAGAACTATTGCTCCTAAAAATATTTCCTAAAAAATTTTCTTGAAATTTTCTAAACTACAGATAGGCAGAAGGACAACTGTGCATGGGCCTCTTCTTCTGCATTGCCTCTCAGTACTTCTTATTGGCTGGAGGTTATATGGTTGGAGACAGGGTAACACTGGTTAAGTTGGCTTTTTGTTTGAGCCAACATAGCCAAACTAATGAACTTTACACCTAGGCTGTAAGCAAGGAGATGTCTCAAACTTCATGTGACATCTTCCTTACTTCCTTACTTTTTTACTTCCTTACTTCCTTGCTACCTTACTTCCTTACTTTACTGCTATGTAGTAAATAAAATTTTAAAAAGGAAATTAACATGCACCAAAGAGGCAGAAAAAACTGAGAATAACTGAGAAATACCATGAGCTTAAGGGTGCTCAACATTCAAGTGAGGTACATGAATGAAAAACATCCTTGTTTTGACCTTTTCCTGCCTGGTGGTAGAAGCAAATTGGAAGCTGCTCAGCAGCTCTTATTAATGAAATATTAGATTCCCTTGGCATTTATTTGTTGCTTAGCATTTTTTTCCTGTACCTATATTTTGTGAGATCAAATTATTCATGGTGAGATTCAGAAAATGGCCACTGCAATACTTGAAAGAATTCAAGTCTCTGAGATATAAACTCTGGAAAGTGATTAATTGGACTTACAGCTTAGGAGGGAAGTGGAGTAGAAGTATTTTAGGTTTTGAAAAGGAGGTCTGGGTTGTTAACAAAACAAGGTCCAAGGGATGATAAGGAAGAGGATATCCCATGAAGTAAGATGGGATAGACAGACAGACCATCTAAGAGTGTGTAACTAATGATTAATGCTGGGGAAGGATGCAAACAAATCACTGCAAAGCTGCCATGAGACAGCAGGACTTGGCTAATGACTGGCTTTGTCAAGACCAGATTTTTATTCCAGGCTTATGAAACCCCACAGGTTTTACATTTTCCTGGCTTCTGGCTTTGCTGGGTATTACCAGAAACAGCCAGGTGGCCAACCACTTGCCACTAAAGGCCAGGTTCAGCAGTAGCTGGTTTTGATTTCAAAGGGCACGTTGTGCCATCAAAGGGGATGACACAATCCTTCAGAGTGTGCATGCTGGTGAGGTGTGTGCCAGTGAGGACACACAGAGCTGGGACAGAGCTGGGCGTGGGTGACACATGTGCTGCTGTCACACACCAGCACTGTCCCAGCACAGCTCCCAGCACACACATAATGTAACTCTGGCAAAGGCTTTCACAGCAGATCCAGTGAAAGTCATCTAGGGGGCTGGCAAAAGTGAGGGATGCTTAAACTGAAAAAAGGAGAGGGTGAGAGGGAGTTGGTTCTTTTCCAAAGCAGTAAAGGAGATATGGCACACAAAAAGTGGACTTAACTCTGCCCACAGTTTAGTGCAAAAAAGACCAAGACGATGGTGACTGGTGTTAAAAATCTGACTTTGCTAACGAGAGACATCTTTCCTTCTGGCTCTGAAGGAGCTTCATATGAAACTGAAGTGGCTGCTCAAAATTAATAACTGGCAAATACAGAGCACATGAGCAGCTGTATTGCTTTGGAGAGCATATAGTCTGCCAGCAGAGAGCCAGCCTGACAGGGTCAAGTCCTACCCTGTGTGTGCACATTAAAAGGAGTGGAATTTCTGTATTGCTGAGAGATGGAGGAGTCAGGAGAAGCCTCAGCTAATCTCATGCCTCTGGCTGCACCCTGAGCTCTGCAAATGAAGGCAATAAATATGTACTTTAATTCTATGGCTGCCGAGGTGCTTCTCTCCAAGTAGCAGACTACTGGTTGCAAGATGCCCGATACCACTGATGATCCAGAAGGAGCTGATGTGGTGTGGAAAATCTAAACTTTTTTTTTTCTTCTGGTACACCACAATTCTGTTTCTAATGGTTAACCCTTTAGGCTAACTCCTCTCAGTAGCATTATTAGGACAAGTGGAATTTAATCTTTTTTTCTTTGGGGCTGTATCAAAGTACATAAAAATTGTTCCCCACTGTTTGTACTATTTGCATCACTATTTATTAGACAGGCTGAGCACTCTCATGGGGTTTTTTAAGGAAACTTGCAGCAGACCATTGAAATCACTCGTGCCTCCTCCAGTTTATGACACAGCAGCAGGAGGGGTTTAGGGGAATATACTGATTTCAAAGCATTACCTCCATCATCTGTGCTCTGGCCAACTTAAGAAGGAGATGCAATTCATATCTGATTTTCCTAGTCAGTCTTCCTCCTTTAACCTTCTCACCACTGTAGGCCTGCATTTTAATGCACCTTTTTTTTTCTTTTTTCTTTTTTTTTTCTTATTCAAATTTTCATCTCCATGAACTTGAAAGAAATGCTATGGATCATATGGGCTCTCCTTTGAAATGCAAGATGTCCAATATATTCTTAAATCTGTTTTCAGTGGTCCATAATTACTGTCCATTTTCATTTGGAAAGAATAGTCACAAATTAGCTTTCTCAGAGGAGGTGATTCCCATCTGAAGAAGTAATGATAGATACATAAGGATCGAGAAATGGCAGAATTCTCTTAGTTAATGTGATTTGTAAACCATCTTGCCTAATAGAAGTGCTCAGATGAAAATCTATCAGTAGAATTGTCTGTTTCAGCTGGCAGAGAGTCTATTTTCATCTCAGTGGCTGATACAGTGCTGTGGTTTGGATTTAGTATGAGAACAATGTTGATAACACACTGATGTTTTAGTTGCTGCTAAGTAGTGCTTATCCCAAATCAAAGATTTTTTTCAGTTTCCCATGCTTAGGTTTCCATTCCCAGTGATCAGATGTGAAAGAAAGTGGGAGGGAGCATGGCCAGGACAGTTGAAAGGAACTGGCCAAAGGAATATTCTATACTATGGAGCATTATGCCCAGATTATAAAGTGGGAAGAGTTGGCTGGGAACCACTGATTACTGCTCAGGAAAAGTCTGGCCATCAGTCAGTGGGAGGTGGGCAATTCTGTTGTGCATCACTTATTTCTCTTAGCTTTTATTCCTCTCTCTCTCTGCCTCTTCCCTTGTCATCACAGTTATTGGAATTACTGTTATAATCATTATTAGAATTAGAATTATTCTTTTTCTTTGTTTATTTCCACTATTAAACTGCTCTTATCTCAGCCCATGAGGTTTAAATTTTTTTTCCAATTCTCTTCCTTAATGGGCAAGGGGCAGGAAAAAGAGTGAGCAAGCAGCTGTGAGGTACTTAGTTGCCAGCTGGAGTTAAAAAGAAGAATGCATCATAGCCTTACTGTTGGCAGATATGTAATGGGCTGTACCTCTTTTCAAATAACCTAAGAAACCTAAGAAGAGTTTTGAACTGATGTGTGAGATGACAATTCTGTTTGCAACTGGATATCACAGTCACCATTTCTCTCATCCTTTGTTATGTCAACACTCAAATTCTCCCATCAAGACAGAACAACATGCAGAGCAGCAGAAAGGACCAAAAAAAAAATAAAGAGAGAGAAGCAGGAAAAATTTAAACAAGCTTTCAAGGGAGAATGTGCTTGTTATAATAAAACACATACTGCCATCCAAAAAAAAGGCCTTTTAATTAAAACCTGAAATATGTATTCCTGTTTGTAGGTGTTTGTTTGTTCAGAATATTGAATCCAGGATAATCCTTTGAGGCATTTGCAGAGGAATGACTCCAGAAGCCAGAAGCCCTAATGCATGAGGAAGTTCTGCATGAATTAGTTCGGCTTATCACATATTTCACTTCTAAAAAGTATGCAGAGGAGAAATTACCCAGTTGGGTGGAATAAGTGAACCTGTTTTTCCAGTACCCAAGGGCTACTGGCAGTCCTTGAGGGGTTACACAGCAGAAAAAATCCTGTTGTGACACAGCAATTGGGGGCAATTCAGCCCTTTGCTCTTGAAGAACAGAGACTTACTTGTGTGCGTGCCTCACAAAACTCCCAGTAGAAAGGATAAGCGATGTTGTACAACAGCGACTTATTTAGAGAGGCCTGTGGTGATCCAGGATTTTTTAAGTTCCTCACTGGAAACTGCTGCCCATGCTTTTCTTCGGTTGCTGCTGGAGGAAGGCAGTGAGGAGGAAGGTGTGAAGGCTCTGGGTTTAACAACCACAAAGTGTCTTTTAGTTCTGTTTCTTCCACAAGAGTTTTCTGCACTTAGGGTTGATTTTCAAAGGCAGCAGGAGCTGGGTGCCCTCCTGCATGCCCTTTCTCTTTGAGAAAAACTTCCTGGCTTTCCTCCCAGAGCTCAGTGTGGCACAGGAGCTGGGATGCCATGGGACAAACAAGTCTCCTGACTTCATGCACTGGCTTACCATGTTCTCTGTGCCTTGGCTGACAGTCTCACCTTCCTCTGCAGTGCCAGTAAGTTATGTGATTGATTACTCAGCATAACTATCTTCTCATAATTTATGCTACATATTTTAGTTTCATGAACTTTACAAGTGAAATAAAATATTGACTTTGCACTTGAAGTCCTACTGACAGTTTTAGCAAATATGGAGAAGTGGGGAATTTACAACCCTTACTTTATTTTTCATTTTGGTACGCCTTGTCTTTCTCCTGCAGCTTGGTAGTACAGATACAGTGTGAAATAAAGGCCATGTAAGGCAGCACTTGAATAGCACGGGAATGATGAACTAGATAAGCACGTGGAGTGTCATATTCAAGCCACATGGATGCATGCATTAAAAGATGATTCATTACAAATAAACAGTGCTAGGAATCTTGTCATAAAACAAAGAATCCAAGATAATTCTTTTTTATTATCTGAAACAGGACTTTCTGTACCGTTTCTCAGTGGAACATGTATATTCTCAAGGTTTATTATCTTGATTAAATTCCAACACAGCAGTGAAGCACTTGATTGGTTTTGAATACTTGATTTAGTCCCTACCACTATCCAATTTTCCAGAGTAAACCACAAAAAAACATAAAATTGATGCTTCCCATTTCTGTGAATTTTAAGGTTAGGCCACAGCTGCTGTGAAAAATGTAGAAACTGAAAAAATAAACCATTGTAAACAAATGTCATACAAGAAAATGTTGAGCATGAATGTCTGTTAACATCAGGTCCCTGTGCACTATAAATTAATACAACAACCACACGCTTTTAAAAGCCTGAAATACTGTTTTAATATGTAGGATAGATCGAGGTGAATTCTAGGTATCTGATTTTTTTTTTACCAGTGTTTTCCAAGACAGTGCAAAACCATTAAGCTTACAATATTTCAAAACACAGGAACAGCCAACTAAATCCATGGAAGGATCAGAATTTCCACACCAATTGTTCTCATTCCCACAAGATTATCCAGTTGCAGGTCAAGCATTTGGTGGCCAAGATTAAGCCCAAGAGTATTAAGGGCAGCCAAAAAGCATCCTCTGCAATCTGGATTGTCAGGATGGCAAGAGATATGACCTCTGTGATCTAGTCCCTGGTCTGTACAGTGTCATGTGTCAAACCAGCTGCTCTGGGTTTTGTTACAGATGCATTTAGTGACTGAGGTGAAAGACACGTAAAAGGTTCAGCCTTTAACTGTGGCATCATGCTTTAACTCAGGTAGCCAATTAATCTAACAATCACAGGACCAAAGTCAAAGGGACTAAATTTGCCTCCAGTATAGTTCTCTGAGCTTTAGGGCAGTGCTCTAGCTCTGGGTCTTGCCTTGATTAATCCAAGGAAACACAGAGAGAGAGACCACCACAAACCACACAAGTTTGTATAAGAAAGACAGTGATGGATTGAGGATGGATTTACCTCCTTCTTCACCTCTACGGATTTCACTTTTCTTGTGAACCCTTGAGCTTTCTTCCAGCCTCCTTGATCTTTCTTGTCTGATCCTTCTTCCTCTTCCCCCACTTTCCCCAATACGGGTTTAAACCCGCATTTAAATGACTCCAACAGCTCACAGCAAGATGTAGAGAAAACAAGTGGTTTTTTACATGGGAATAGAATGGAATGGAATGGAATGGAATGGAATGGAATGGAATGGAATGGAATAGACTAGACTAGACTAGACTAGACTAGACTAGACTAGAATAGAATAGAATAGGTACAAGGAGACATACAATGATCATCTAGTCCAACTGTGTGACCACTTCCTGGCTTAGGGTTTAAACTTCCTTTAAAAGTTAAAGCATACTGCGTGTGGAATGCTATCTAATTTAGTTTCCTGGTCATCGTAAAGTTCTTTTAACAGCCAGTAAGGAAGGGAGCATTGTGCCAAAGGAAAGGTCACAGATTTCACAGGTTTCACAGAATATTCTGAGTTGGAAGGGACCCACAAGCATCATCGAGTCCAACTTTTAAGTGAGTGGCTCGTACAGAGATTGAACGAGGGTTGAACCTGCAACCTTGGTTTTATTTATACCATGCTCTGAGTTAGAGAGCAGGGGTCTGAAAGCCCCCCGTTGGTGGAGACAATATTACTCTTTGTTGATAATCTGAGGAATCTGGCTCCTGTATCAGTTGGATTCCCAAACACATTGAAACATCTGTTCCATTTTAGGTACAAATTATCTCAGTTTTAAAGTATTCATTCAGGCTGATATAAATTTAACTCAGATATACTTAATATGACAAATCTGCCTAGTTTTAAACTATAAATGGACATCTATCATCCTAAACTATGCTTTCATCAGTAAAAACTTGCTCTTAAGGTGTGCCCTCACTAGGGGCTTGTCTTTACCAACTTCTCTGCATTGGTTTTGCTCCTCCAGGGCTGATGATCCACACAGAGAGCTCCCACATCAGCAATATGATACATCACAGCAGGGATTGCTGGAGACCGCAGTCCTTGCACCTTCTTGGGGAAACCCAGCCCGGGCAGAACAAAGTCACAATCCTGGGTCTTCCAAGTGGGAGGAATTTAACCAGTGTGAAACTAGTAAAACATGAAAGCAGGCTTGGTGGCCTGCCACCCTTCCCTGCATTAGGATAAAGATAAAGGAAGTGACTGTAGTGACCACAAGACGCTGATTTATTCACCTGTGGTTATCCTCTCCTGTGCCTGCTCCGACAGCTTTAAATCTACCTGCTCGAAGTGCCTCTGCATCCACACAAGGAGAGAGGGAGATGTTAGGGATCCCCAAATGCAGGAGGAGCTTTATTCTGAGGTGGCTGTGAGTGAGTGGCTGAGTCCATCAGAGAGCCATCCAGGGGGGAAGCACTGTCCCCAAAACTGCCATGTCCCCATTTTGTGGGTCCTGTGCTCACCCTCCCCAATACATGGTCTGCAGACTTGGTTTGCATGCACTGGGGGTGGGGACCTCAGAGCCCTGGACACTGCTGTGTTGCTCCCAGGAGCCAGCTGGTCTCCTGTTCTGTAGGTAATGTGCTCACTTCAGGAGCTAAGAAGAAAGAGTGATGAGCAGGTAATTTTTTTCCAGTTTTTCAATCAGAAATATTCACCTGATGGCTGAGACTAGCAGATGGCTGCAGAGGTCATTATATCCCACTCTGAGAAGGCTTCCTGTGCACATTTAGTTTCACTCTTTAACAGGTTTTTAGCAATACCAAAGTACTGCCAACCCTACAAGCACCCATTCATGGGAGCTATGCTTCAATGGGATGGCCACAGCAATATGGAAAATCAGGATTTGCAGTAAGCTCTAAACCCCTCTTCCAAGACCTGGTTATACCCTTCATATGTTGACCATAAATATGCTAAAAATATATTTTGAGGTTTATGTCTACATGCATAGGTAAATGGGGTATTTCTTTGTGCCAAACCCTGAAACCCAGGAAACCCTTCTCCTGCTGCACACACTAACTTGCCTTGAGTAAAGAAGGCTCTAAGAGCTTGGGTCTGGGGCATCCCTGCAGCTCTGAGGTGTCACCTGAAAGAGGAGTTTGTCTCCAAGAATAGAGCTCCAGAGTTCATCCCTTGGCTTTGAAGAGCCACACAAAGCTGGCAGCTGCTCTAGGACATGAAGTAATAGAACATCTTTGTCACAGGTTGGCAGAGACATAAGTACCTTTGGACTTTATACAACTAAATTTTGAGGTTTTGAAGATGATTCATGTCATGAAATTGCCCGAGTCCCACTTGCAGGTGTTTTTGTGTATTTTCATCTGCATGCTCAGCATGAAAAGCCATGAAGCCAGCAGAGCTGATGTGATTTTCTCCAATAGATTATCCCAAAGTCCATTGGCCAAGAGCCTAAATGCTTTTGCAGTTACACAGAAATATGTTTAAAGGACTTGCAGAGGAAAAGCTCTTGTGCAAGGCAGCAATGCCATACATGCAGTCCAAATGCATTCACTTGACATCCCTCTCTCATTAAAGGTGTTCCTCATTCCACATCAAAAAACACTGAGACATTAATGGATTCCCTTGAACTTCACTCCCACAATATGTGTGAAGAGGTACTGCCCAAGTCCTGTTTTGCTCACTTTGCCTTTAGTTTGCAAGAACAAATTCAGACTGGGAAAAAAAATGCTCTCTTTGGTCCAGTCTGCATCAATTGCTTCTTAGCCCAGGATTTGTTGAATGAAGCCACTCTGACTTCTTTTTGATGAAGAGCATTGCTTCTAGACCACATTGCATCCCTGCATACCTGTGTGTGGTGCTACTATTTTCTTCCAGTTACTTACTGATGAGATCATCTCACTCAGGAGATATGCAGGAAATATGGAGGGAGGGTGTCCCTACTTAGTATTTGAATACAAATGGTGCAAAAGGAGATTGTCAAGGCAGAAAAAGCAGATCTTTTGTAATGGGTGCAATCTGACACCTGAATTTTGTTCATCAGGTCTGTGAGGAGAGCAGCAGAGCTCTGGGCACCCACTCTGTTTCAGAGAGGCTATGGCTGCCCTGCAGTTGCTAACTGAAAGAACTCTCTTGCACATGCTCCATCCAAACACAGGAATCCTATACTTACAGCCTTATTTTGGAAAATAAGTCTGATATCCCAGGAGCATGGCTTTCCTTGTTCCGGCATCCCCGTACATTGTATCACACAAAGTGGTGAGTGAATGAAGTGACACCTCTTTATGAGAAAGGAGCAATTGACAAATGAGATGCTCTGAAACTATTACAGTTAATTCTGTGTCATTTAGTAAGTAAGTAAGTAAGTAAGTAAGATCATCCATGGTCACAGCCCTGACTAGATGATTTCTGTGTGTCCTTTGTGTTAAAATAATTTCCAGGGTCACATTGAGTGATCACATTTTAGCTTGGGTGATGAATTGGTGATCTACCTCCACATCACACTCGTCTCATCAGCCTGCACTCGCTGATCCCTGTGAAAGGCAGAGTGGTGCTTCTGGCTCAGACCCCTGCTGTCCCTCCCATGTCCACATAGAGCAGGTTCCAATGCTTCAATTCACAAACACGTACTGCAAACAAAGAGGAGCCTCTCTCGCACTCCCCACCCTTCCATGGCAGCCAGGAGTGGTTTCCTTAGAGCTCTGCAGGCATCATTCCCTCGTGGGAATGGCTGATCCTTTCTTGTCCTTTCTGACACACACACAAAGGGTAACCCAAGACAAACATGGGTGTCAAGCAAGCCCCCTGAGCTGGTGACTGAATGCCTTGAAATGCCTCTGCAAACACCACAAGAGAAATGGCATGTGCTGTTCTGTGGTGTGATGCAACACTGATTTGTTGCATCTACAATACCTCCTCATAATTATGTGAAATTGAGTGTGAACAAGCAGTTGAATTGCAGTTCATCAAACATAATTAAACAGAAACACAGCAGCAGAAATACCCCTTTTATCTTGTGTAAGGGCTGATGATATAAATACAGAGCACCCCAGAATCAAATAAATTGACTAAGCAGATGTTTGCTAGTCTGTGAATTCTTTTGTAATGCAAAAATGACTTTTATCTCTCACAGCCTATTTTTGAGTGCTCATCACTGTGCTGCCTGGGTCTTTTGATAAAAGGCAACAAATATATTTAGCACACACTTAATTCATTAAAAAAATCAATCTCCTTTATGTAATTTGGCAACAAAAGAGAAATCATGGAAAATACATTTATCACTACACTAATCTGGATTGTAACTATCTCTTTGACCAAAATTTTAAAAAAAAAAGGGTAAAAAAAAGTACAAAGTAGTTAAAAAGAAGATACAAAGTAGTTAAAAAGAAGATAATAGAGCTCAGACTGTGTGATCTTTCCTGTGAAGAGTGTCATCTCTTAATGGTCCTACATAAAGTCTCCTTTATCCTCACAGAACACAGTGCAGCATGGACTCAAAGTGGGTGAATTTATTCCGGTATTCCAGAAATGGCCTTGTGGTGTGGAAGGAAGATCTTCTCTCTCTGCTCTTTGTCCAAAAGATGTTGATTTGATCTACAAAGAGAGGTGTCCTCAACACCACCTTCACCTTAGCCAGCCGTTGCATGGAGGCACGAATTGCATGGAGCATGAGAGTTTCCCACAGAAAATACAGGGGTTACAGAGCTTTTGTCCCCAGTGCCCCGGCATTGCCTGGACACAGCAGCCAGCAAGTGCAGCCTCCATGCCTCCTTCCCACTGATGAGTAAACAATGGAGAACAGACTGGTCCAGACCACAGAGCAGATTTAGAGATTAATAACATAAACATGTTAAAACTATTTACTTTCTATAACCAGAGGGGCTCATTTTTTTTTCTTTACACAAGGGTAAGAAAGCTAGGCTTTGAAAATACATTCAGGGATTAGTACTCCAAACAGGAGATGTTGTAGGCTGTATATGTGACACAAATTATAACCTTGCATCCCAATCCAGGCAATTTAAGCACAATAGATCCTTTGCAGATTCCAACAATCTCTTGGTTCTCCAACCCTTGCATTTTCTATACACTGTAAATTTTAACTGAACAGTGTACTTTCAAAGTCGGGAAAATGCCTTGCAATGACTTAGCTGCAATTTGAAGTACCTGAATCTCTGCTAGACATGGCCTTCACTTGCTAGGCAAATGCATCTGTCAGTATAAATTGCCTCACAGTGGCTTTATCCATGATTTCTCCATGATGGAGCTGAGAGCCCATTTTCTGTTTGAAAGCATTTCAGCTCTCAAGTCAGGAAAGAGGTCAAAAAACAAGTACTGGCCTCAGAGACTTCTCAGATCAGTCTGGAAAACATGTCAGGTTTTGTAGCCCTCAAGAAAATAGACATTGTTCTCATTAACTGTATATGAGGCCAACTCAAATGACTAAGAACCCATTTACAGCCAGGTCACCAGGAAAGCAGATTTCAGCAAGAGGCCAAGACTGAACATGTGACCCCACTCTAAGGGTCATTGAATATGTGTTTGAAACATCCAAGTTCATAAAAGTTCATTTCACATTTTCTTTTCAGGGTTTCATCCCTGGTTTTGAACCTATGTCATAGAAAGCAGAATCCAACCCCAAGACAATCTTCAAGGGAAGGAATAATGCTGTAATAACACATTCAAGCTTGCAGCCCTGGCAATGAATGCTTATCTCACACTGCTCTCCCGGTGAGAAATGTTTAAAACAAATAAATACTGCAGGGGAGTTGTTTTTAGTGCAATTGTTGGGTTGTCTCCTTGTGGCAAGCTTTTTATCATAATAGTACAGGAGAGTACAGTTTGTTTGCAAGGCAAGTTTGAGCCAGAGTGCAAAAGCACATAAAGTCTGTTAATAAATAACGGACTGGGCATGTGGGTTTTGCAGAGTGTCTTAAAAAGTCAACCCCTTCAAAGTACAGCATTATGCAAGTGCTATTGAAACAAAACAAAAGAAAACAGAGAGATTTTATTTCCAGTCCCTTGGAATGACAGATGTGCTCTCCTTAGGAGAGACTGGGGACCTGTGCCAGTGTGATGTGCAAGTGTACAGTGCAGCAAGTGCAAGTGCAGCAGGACAGTATCAGCTGTACAGTGACACGCCTTTGCCCAAGCATGGCAATGGTACTACAGCTTGCTCATGAATTATGATACCTTGAATGTGTTTTCTGTATCTGAAGACTATCACACAGTCAGAGGGACAGATCCTCAGCAGGACTCAGGTTGGTATTTTGTGGATTTGATGATGTCATACCATACACAGGTCTAGAGTTTATCATTACCTTGGGTTTAGGAGCTAGCAGCAGCAAATGCCAACATCTTAACCTTCCCAGAATAAGGACACAAATGACTACAAAGAGAGAAGATAGCCAGGGGCTTCATAATTTTGCTATATAAAGCTGACAGCAGTTCTTGAGTGAAGAGGGATCAATTAATCACACTGAATGGATGAGAGATCAGGTCATTGACCTTAAGGGGCAAGACCTCTTCCTCAAAAGTACATGCCAGGATGGTCTGTGACAATACCAGTGCATATTGGCAGACAACATTGCTTTGCCCAACTTAGGAACTGCCTAATGCCAAGTTGGGCATGCCATCCCAGCACTTAATAAGTTACAAACAGTTAGAAAAATGAAACACTTACTTGGTCCAAGACCTATGGAAAATGCAGCAACATAGACAAGCAGGCTGGCCAGTGAGAGCCATTTCAGGACAACAGGAACCTCCCCACTTTCCATGTGAAACCCTGTCGTGCTTTTGCCTCCTGCCAGGACGGTCCTGTTCAGTTCTCCTATCCTGGCGACATCTGGGCTTTGTACATCAAATGACAATCCTTCTGTTGAAGTAATGCTAGCAAAGAGGTCCTCGAGACTCCCATTGGTGACAGTGAAGTTTCCTGGTCTCTGGAGAGGGAAATCCTCTGGAGAATGGCTTCTACAGACCTTGGTGAAATTCACATGTATGTTATGGTTCACTAAGCCCATAGTGACCAGTGATATTGCCATAACAGAAGAGCCAACACACAGAAAAGTTTTACTTCCAACTTGATCCACAAAAAACGTGGCTGGGACTGTGCTGACCACTTTAACCACTCCAACTCCAGTAGAAGCCAAGCTGGCAGCTTCATTGCTCTGGAACCCAACTGACTTCAGAACAGTTGATGCATAAAATAAAATGTTGGGTTGCCCAGTTGTTTGCACAAAAAACACTAGAGTGAGTCCTACCAGCATTCGGGCCCTCATGTTGTTTTTTGAACGAAACAGGTCCAAGAAGCTATACTGATGTTCATCTTTCAGGGAGGACTTAATCACAGTAAGCTCTTTAGTAGCATCTGATGTTTCCCGTAGCCTCTCCAGTACTTTTCTCGCCGCTTCATCGTTATTTTTCATCACAAGAAACCGAGGGCTTGGTGGGAGGAAGTACATGGCAACAGCTTGCAAAGCGCCTAAGGGAATCACGAGGCCAAACATGTACTTCCAGCCCCGAGATATGCTGGCAAATGCATAATTTGAAATATAGGCAAAGAGAATGCCCATCACAATCATGAGTTCATTTAAAGATACCAGGAGGCCTCTTCTGTGCTGTGGGGCGATCTCAGCGATGTACACGCACGTCGCAATCGATGACAATGATATGGAAACACCTATGGCCATCCGGCCCACAATGAGTATCTTGTATGACTCATAGGGCAGCAAAATCAGACTCCCCACCACAAGCAAAGAAGACGCAATAATAATAGCAAGTCTCCTTCCAAATCTGTCTATAAGAAATCCACCAGTAAGGGATGCAAACAAGGCCCCAAAAAGCAGGGAACTTACAATGACTTCCTGCTCTTTGCAAGAGAGCGTTAAAATGCTGTTCATCTGAAGAAGAGCTCCAGAGATAAGACCCAACTCATAGCCCATCAGAAGTCCACTTATGGCAGCAATGGCAGAAGATAGAAAGGTGAATGTCCCACAACCTGAAATAAGAGGATAAAACAAACAAAAAAAAGAACTTGAAAGAGAGATTTCTGCAACATTCTGACAATTAATAATAATTTTATTTGACATACCAGTTTAAAAAATCTCTCTGTAAAATATCTGTAAAAAAATCTCTCTTTTAGGCAAAGCAGTTAGGTATAATACACATCCAGCAAGAGTTGGTGACATAAAAGCTGTTTACATAAAAAGTTATTTCTGAAAAGCAAAAAAAAAAAAAAAAAGAAGTCATAAATATAAAATCTTTGGTTTTAATGCTTTTGTGTCTCTTCCTGATCAGAAGTCAATAAGGTTTTGATCAGGTCCTAAATAATTAAATGTTCTGCCTCATATTATTATTGCAATAAAGAAATGGTGAGAAAGCAATTTTTGCCTTGAATAATTTTTCAGTGTTTTCCTTAAACTGAGGAAGTCTCATCCAACCAACAAGAGTACCATGAGCAAGGAAAGAGTAAATTTCTTAGCCAAATTGCTTCAACCTTGACTCAAATAAGTAACAAATTTTTCCTCACAACTTATTATTTCCTTTGTTTCATCTGAGGATGACATGAAGGCTGCTGGTACCATTGTTTTTCTTTTGCCAAATTGGGGACATATTCAGTGAGCATCAGGCTGATGAAAATATCTGGGATATTCTAGAGAAACTGATATTTGAGGCAAACTCATGAACTTTCTGGACTTTGCTGATGTCTAAACTGAGATTCTTTTGAATATCTTGATAAAATATTTTGCATCGCTTTTGACTGCCATAATGTCAGGAATAAGAAACAGATGATGAAAACAATGCAGATTATATGCCTTTGAATGTCCACTGTAAAACAAACTCATTTTATACAATTGTGATTCATTGTTTATTATTACAAGATAGATTTGACTGATCATATTCTACTAACTGTGAAGCCTTTTGCACCCTAAACCTTGAGGAATATATCAGTTTGTTATTGTTGGTCTCCTTTCTCCCAGCATGATTTTCCTCACATCATGATGTTGGCTGCCACACAACTAGGAAAAGAGTAAATCAACTTCTGAATTTGCAGTTAGTTAGAGAGACGGGACATGTCAGAGGAGAGGTGGCTTTTGCAGCATAACAGACTCCATATTTAGTTCATTCTCCTGGAATGAGTGGGATAAGGTCTAATTGGAAATGATACACAGAGTTTGTTTATTTTTAGCTAATTTTTCTAAGTTGTTAAGGTTCTTTGATTATGTTGACTGCTCAGAGTTCCCTGCCAATAATTTTGAGAACATTGGTGAGGATCAGTCCCATTTGACAGAGGATATTACATTGCAAAAGCAAATCTTAAACAGAGAGAAGGAGAGCAGCCCTAGCAGTACATCTGCTCTGCTAAAGTAAACAGTGCCAGAGCCCAGGCCCAGACCCTGGCATGTGGCCACATACCCTACTAAAGTGCTGGCAAGATCCCTGGCACATTTCCACCCCAAGCCACCCTGTGTTCTCCTAACAACTCTCAGAAGCAAACAATTCCACCATCCCACCCTGCAGCCATTCCATAGGCAGACGGGTTTTTTAGGGTAGCACAGTATTAACTGTGAATATAAGCAATGCCTGGGGGTCAGGGGAGATGTGTTAGCCCATTTAGTCTATCAAGATAAATATTGCCTATTAGCTCTCCTAATTTTGAACCAAACAGCAGAAGCCAAACAGCAGCCCTGAGACACTGAGTGCACCAAATGTGCCTCAACTCACTCAGCCCCTGAGGTGGTGTGGCTGGCAAACCAGAGAAAGATAAGAGATAGGGGAGAAGCACATGGTTTTGTCTTGGTGGACCATAAGGACACAGGGGGAATAGGATTATTGTGAAAAGTCTTTCAGAAGGTAGAGGCAGGTGGTAGATTTATTGGGATGGAGATAGGACATCTTAAAAGAAAATATCAGAAACAAATTTGCAAAATCCTCCAGTGATGGAACAATATTTTTTATACTGTTGTTGTCCGTATCTGTTAATATTTCTCAACCTTTTTCTTCTTTTATATCTGCAGTATGAGAATATATCCTTCCAATGAATCCTGGCTAGAAATCTGGGCTGATAACCACAGTGTTGTGCTGAAGGAATGAACATACCAGAAACTAAACTAATTTGATCACAGTGCTCTGCCCAAACTACTGTTCAGTGCTGATGCTTGTGCTTTCTTGAATATCTCTGCATCTTGTATCATTAAGCCACATATATTTAAGATAGGATTTTACCTCAATTTATACATTATGGAGTAGAGAGTATTGTGTTCATCCAGCCTGACATTCACAAACAACACAACATAACCCTTCAGATACACATCAATTACGTTTTATCTGAACCAGGAGAATTAAAACACTCAGCTTGGATTTAAAAATGGCTAGTGATTGAAAACCAATGACTTTAAGAATTAAGTCATCTCAATGGTTAATTGTTTTCACTATAAGTTAACTGTAAATTATTTCTAGATTTAATATTGCAACTTCATCTTCCAGCCACCAGATCCCATTCTCCATTTCCCCACACTTAATTGTGTTCAGCAAGTACAAACTTATAGCTTGTCACTGAGTCATCTCACAGACATCTCCATTTTAGCTACTTGTCCTGTGAGGCTTTACAAGTTTGCCAGTCCCTTAAGAATTCAAACCTGTGTTCTCTGAACATTTTCCAGACCATCAGCTTCTTCAGTAAATTGATCTGGACCCAGTGCTGCTGCGGTGGTTACACAGTGCCAAATAGCAACTTGACATAATTTTTACAGTCCAGTTGCAGGGTGAGCATTTCCCTCTCTATTTGTCCAAGGATTCTCATAGACACATACAGAAGCTTATCTTTTGCTTATCCTTCAGGAAAACCTACTTATTTTCTGACTAGATTCTTTCCAAGGCACTTCCATGCCTTTAAATATGGCCTGCCTCATTGCATCCTAAAGAGGACTGCAAATCACTTTACATTCGTATGTATTAAAATACACAGTATGGGTTCAACTTACCTAACTCTGAGACATCAACATCATCTCTAGATTTCTCCTGTTACCACTTGAGAAAAATAGGCACTTCTAGACATCTGAATTAGGTCAGATGCCTACTTCCCTCCATTGCCTATAAAAGGAAACTGTGCAGCTTGCTCAGATGCAGATGTCTAAAGTTAGCAGAGAGGAACCTCAGACAGCACATTCACTTGCAGTCAGCAGGCCAAGGCATCCAAATTGCATTCAGCCAGTGACATATCCCATTTATTGACCACCCATCACCTTTATCACCCTGTTAAATAATCTGCTATTATTTTCTTCCAAGAAATTGAGAAAAAACACTAAATAACAGAGGGGCAAAACCTGAATTTAAGGCTCTCCAGCAGAAACACAGCAGCATGGACAGTGTACCCTATTGATACTTTGAAGTCTATGTCCTGCGTAGTTCTTAATTCTTAAAATGTTGGAGTATGTTTTTGTATGGTTTCAGTTTCTAAATGAGAGTGTCAAGTAAAATATCCTGACAGAGTCCACCACCAGCACCGTTCTTTACCATCCAGACTGGGGTCACATCAGCCTGTGGTCCTTAGATCAGAGAAACTGATATGGTTATTTATTTTTAGTCTGAGAGTCTGTACAAGATGGATGTAGAGCTTGGACACCTGGGAATTGATAGGGAAGCATTCAAGCCCATATATTTCTTGCTTCTCCAAGTAGAGCAACTTGATCAATGTCTTCATGTTTTATTTTGTTTGTTTTTACTGGGTCAGCTGGTATCCTTCTTCATGTGTCTAGTGACACATATCCACAGTTGTACAGAAATAGTGGAGGGCTGTAACTAGAGCACCCCAGAATTAAAAGCAGATCCTGATGTGATGCAGAAGGAGACACATTGTCCTTCTGCTTTAGCAGCAGCAAACTCAGTAGTTAACTTGGTGTCTCTTGTCTCTCACAGGCATTATTCCACTGAAAAACATTGTTATATCACCATGAGGTTTTGTTTTAACTGGTGTACCCGAAATTTGCCTGCTCACAACTGCCTGCTGAGTTAAACCTTGAAATCTCTGCTCAGTTTCCCTTCATGGCCTTCCTCTAGGCAAAATTCCCTCTGACTTCAGCATATGTTTTGCTTTAACATTTCCAGATAAAGAATGTTGCAGTAGTTACACTCACAATTCTTTTAAGTGTCACTTTTAATGATGCTGCTGCCAGTTCTTAGGCATTCCTTTTTTTTCTTACAAAAAGCTTCTTTATCTATCTATCTATCTATCTATCTTTCTCTTATATTTATGAGATGCCAGCAAAACATATGGCAGTGTACAGCCCCAGGGGAATAAAATATTTTAAAGATAGCTTCCAGAGAATTTTCTCCTTCTGTCTGCCACTAACACCACGGCTAGTGAGTGTGTGGCTGGTATGTGACAAGTGATGGGAAAGTCTATTCTCTAGTTTCCGATATAAACAAAGTGGTTTCTCACAACTGTTGTTTGAGTCAAAAGCAGCCCTGCTTGGCAAACAAACCTATCTTTAAGAACATTCAGTTGGAAGTGTTTATGCTTGGTTCCTGAAAAGGAGACCAACTGCAGTTGTAGCACAGCAGCAAGGATGAGGTTGGATGGGGCCAAGTACTAAGGGTGTGCCCTTTACTTATTTTCTAGCACATATTTGGAAAAATTCCAAAGGCACAATATTTGGTCTGTGCATGTATTCTATGGGCATTATGGATAAATGATCTTGCCAGGGAAGATCTGCAAGCAGGCTGATCTGGGAAACACCACTCTTCACCCGCCTAATGGGAGGGAGAGATAGGGGAAGGGAGCCCTTTCCAGCTCACTTTGGCAGTACTTTGCTCCACATTAGTCCAGACACTGAGATTTCTGTGATGTAGTTTTTCTTTGCTTTCTCCCAAGAGATCATTCAGTAATATAGAATTATATTATATATATATTCTATATTTATATTCTATATATATATTCTATACAGCATATAGAAAACTACTGGGAGGGGGGAGGGAGATTGCTTTATGTAACCTGTGCAAATATATGTATTTTGATAGGAGGGGACTCAACAATCTCTTCCACCATGGTGCTTTCTTCTGTTTACGTTGATTTAATCTGAGATGAGAAATGTCTCAGTTTAGAAGGGAAAGAAAGTATTTTCCTGTCAGGAAAGTTCTTTAAATCCTTGCAATTTCTTTGATCTATTTAGACATTCAGAAGTGAATTCAAATTCTGTCAACCATTGGTTAATAAGCACAGGTTAGAAAACTGCAATGAGTTGAATCATTGCCTAGATATAAATCCACAGCATGGAAGCATGGAATATCTTTTTTCTCCAATAGAATAAGATACTACTTTTATCTACAATAAATTTTAAAACTACAGCATCTGCACTTGAAAATTTTAAACCATCTCTAATAACATGTTTCTTCTCCGTCTGAGTGCTGTCTAACATACAAAAAGTGTGTCTTTCAGGGCTAATGTATTTAAATTTCCCAAATTGTCATGAAAGCGTGAAAGAAGATTTTGCTGAAATGTATAGCATAAGGATCACTTTTTTTTTTAGAATAAATATTTGATGCCTTATATTGGGAATTACTGCATAATTAAATCATGGGTTTGCTTCTCATAAAAGGTAATTCTCCCATTTTCATGTTATCATGATCTTTGCTGCACTGCCTCAGTCATTTTATCTCATCCAGTTATCTGGTATAAAGAGATGTATGTTACCCTGTTGCTCTATTCCAACACCTGAGGTTTTTTTAGATCCAGTAGCTGTTCAGGAGGTGCATTTCTCCTATTAGCTATGATACATCTGATCTACCTGTCCCCACAGGAGTCTGGCATGGGATCTAAAACAGTTACCCAGCAAGATCCTATTGGGTAAAAATGGCAGCTTTGGGGCAAAGCTATATTGCAAACAGAGCTGGGAAATCTCAGAAAATATTAACTTAACCAAAAATAATGTCAGGGCAGTGTGGGATCACAATCATTTGACAAATGGGACTCCTCCCACTCAAGTGTGAAAAGCAAACCCAAACCAAATACTTTGTAAATTGAACGAAAAGAGAAGGTGGAAGGAAACTGATGTACCACTCATCTAAACTCCTCCAGTGGTGAGAAGCACTGGATACTTTGTCCAGCATAAGCCAAATTAATGTACTTTGTAAACAATATTCAAATTTCATTAATGAAAGCCTCCTAACAGTGATAGAAAGATAGAGAAATGCATATCCTGGACAGACCCACCCTGGACATCTTTTACTGCTCTGCATTGTAATTTCATCATATCACCAGGCAGCCTATCCCCTCATCACATGAAATGGCTTTTGGGTTTTGTTTGTTTCTAGTAAGAATCAACAAGTTCTTTTAATGTCTAGCTATTTAATGATAGCATCAGGTCACTGCTTTAATTTTCGAGGGTAAGGACAGATGTGTAATTTGCACATACTCTTCTAACCTTAGTCCATGTACTGCAGGAACTTTGCTATCTGTTTATTGCTGTCCTATAACCATTTGCACTGCTCTCCTCAGTCCCTAAGGCAGTGTTAAATCTGTCTGCACACTTACTGACTTTCTGTTCTTGGTTAACCTCTGATTCCAGTATCAGGAGACATTGCTTGACAGACCAGTTACACTCCAACAAAGCATTTGTGCATATGGTTTCTGAATATTCCTGTGTTAATCAGCTCATTCAGCTCTAAGTGAACAAAATCTGCTTGGGACATTGTAATTTCTGCTTTATGACCATGCTGTCCTGTTTGGGAACAGCTGCTTTGTGCCTGATAAATATCATGATTGTGGGGCATTATCCCCTTCATCTTATCATCTGGGAAAGAGTTTGAAAGTGCAAAACCACGCTGCAACTGAGAAAAAACTGGCTGGGTAGAACAGAAAGATGAAGAGCTATGAAATTCCGTTTCTGCACTTAAAGATTTATTGCAGAATAAATGTTACAGCTGATTTTTGAGGGTGTCAGCACAAACCCCCTGTTTCTTCCTGAAATGCTAGGGAAGTAAAAAGAGGAGGGAGACCCTGTCCCCCCATCCTGTTCTGTTCCCCTGCACGGGCAGGTGCCGTGCTTGCCTGGACTCCCTCCACTCACTCCGGTTGAAAGGGCTGAGTTGCCCCCGAGTGTGCAAGGACCAGATCACTGTTGTTAGAGGGCAGCAGGTTCTCCTATCTTTCAGATGGCTGAGCTTCATAAAGGAAAAGGATTTACAGAACACACAGCACCTGCATGAGCAGAGGACCGAGGCCTCTTAGGGAAAGTGTCACACAAACCTTCATTCAAAATTCAAGCTGGCAGTCTCCTTCCTGACTCAGACGTTCCCCTCTTGCACTTTCAGAAATGGAGAAGGCACGTCCCGAGAGTCCCCTGGCTTTGTTCTCCCCCAGCCCCGAGCCTGAGGCATGCGGCAGCTGCTGCTGGCCAGGATCTGCCTTCGGCTCCTGCCTCCTTACCTGCGGCCGCCGGGAGCCGGGAGCGGCTGCTGCCCCGGCTGCGCTCCTCATCCTCGCCCGCGCTCAGCGTCGGGCTGCGCTGGCTGAGCTCCACCGTGCTCTGCCCAGGTGCCATCACTGCCCCCGAGCACCTTGGGCCGGAGCACTTCACACTGTGCCTGTGGTCCTTCCCCGGCCGGCCGGGAAAGGGCAGATTGTTTTCCTCATGTCAACAAGTTCCTGAAGCTGGCTGAAATAAATGCAAACCACAAAGTGGTTCGTGAACAACTTTGTTGCTATTTCAGAAGGCTTTGCCCTTTGCTGTGACACGGGCTGTTGCTATTCTGGAGAGCCTATTGCAGGCGAGGGGAGGGCCGTCTGTCGGAAGTATTGCTTTTGCCTTTTAACAAACAGTTGAGACATCAGACATCCATGCACAGCTCCATGCACACATTCCTTACCCATTCACTTATAGGTCTCTCTCTCTCTTTTTCCCTGCCGCTCTTTTCCTCCTCTCCCCATTGTTCATACGCACAGGTTTTTAGCAGAGAAGGCACACTGAAGGGGAGGGTTTGAAGTGTCAGCTGAAGCTAGGGCACCGAGCACAGGCACGCAGCATCGCTTCGTTCTTGTAACTTACGAGCAAGTCATGGCTGGAAGGATGGAGAGGAAAACAACCACGGCAGCCCTTTGCAACCTGTGATAGTAACAATCAGAACTTTACATGGCAAAGATGCACATGATATTTTACAAGCAAATGCAGGGCAAGCCACCCTCTTTTCCGTGACGATTATTTGCAGAAAAAACTGAGATTGTATCAGCTATATTGAGTCAAAGACTTGATTTTGATCTCTGCTGGGAGTCGCTCCATCCTTACTCACCTCTGTGGCAGCAGTGGCCAGAGGCATGGCAGTGGGAGGGAAAGTCTGCAGTGGGTGCGGGTGAGCTGCCCATAGAGGCTGCCTGCCCTGCTCAGTCCCAGTCCTGGTGGGAGAGCCTCCAAGTGCTCGCAGCAGACCTGCTGCCTCCGTCAGGCAAGTTGTCCAAGTTACCCCCAGCTGGAGTCACTGTTGTGTAATCTGGCGGTGCTGCAGGCCTCTTGGTTGTGTTCGCTGGTTGCTTCTTTGCTTGTTTGTTTTTGCTGTAATACACTAACGCCTGCAGATAGTAAGGGAGGGAGAGGTAGACGTGGAAACTTGGTAGCTTTTGCAGTATTTCCAGATGGGAGAATTCCTAAACATTTTTTCCTCATGTAGAGCAGGCATAATAAGCCCTTTATTGGTGTTTGCTTAGCAAGAAAAATGTGACGAAAGACATTGTAACTGCTCCATCTGGCAGCTGCCTCACTGTCAGCTTCAGAAACTGGATCTCCAGGGATGCCACAGGGCATTGCTTCCATTGGGGACTCTGGGTTTTGGCAGTGCCTTTTACATGTAATAAATGAGTCAGCCCAACTCTGCTCTCACATGCTACATACTTTCCTTGTAAAATGTCCACCTGTCAGTCAGCACAGGACACTGTCAGCGCTGTTAACAATTTCTTGACACATCCAGAGAGGTGTTTTTTCTTCATGGGATACATGCAAAAAGTAATGGGAACTTCTAAAGAAATTATTTGTGGTTTTTGGGGGAAAAAATGAGAGGCCGCTTAGACTGGGGAAGGAAAGGAAATGTTTTCACAGATCAAACTCAGCTGTGATAAGATTCCTCTGTGATAATGTGGTGTGTAATCGACCTCCTCTACCAGCCCACACCTCATATAACCCACAGCTCAGCTCAGTGCAAGCTCTCTGGAAGCTCAGCTGGCTCCATAGGTGCACAGCTGTTCCCACACACCAAGTGCCTTTTTGCATGTAATGGTCCTGGAGATGCCAGAGAACTGCAGAGGTGCCTGTGGCAACTTGACAGGGAGGAAAGTTTTGCTCCCAAATGTGAGGCCCTAGAGGATGCTTTGGGGTTCCCTCCTTCTGCTGAATCGCTCATCAGCCACAGCGTGTTACTGATTTTGACGGGAGTTAAGAGATGTAATGCAACTCTTCAAAAACCCCCCTAAACTAAATGCCATCCTCCAACTAAATATGCTGATTATACACAGCTGCTGGCACATACAGACTTTAGGAGGATTTAAAAACTTGTCAGGAACTGCACCTTCCCCTGAACAAGAAACATGCCAACCCCGGGGATAAGTAACAAAAAGACTGCTTTACACTGAGTTCTCAAATCTTGGGATAAACCGATTTTATTAAATTAATATTAAGTGAATACAATAAGGATTTTCTTTTTATTTAATAGAAAGAAAAAGTATTTTAGACAAACAGTAGGATTTCTTTTAACTGTGTTTAAACCTAGAGTTCAGTCCCCTCAAAAGCCATAGCCTAGAATTATTTTAAATGTTTACCTCCTTTTTTACTAAGAAATCCAGTCAAATAATCCACTTTTCCTTTCTAGTTCTGCCTTTATTTCGTGGTATTTATGCCAGCTGAAACACAGCAATGGTTTAACTTTGCCACCTGGGGTAATCTCAGAAGGTGTGTACCTAGCTTGCACAGAGGGTAAAGCAGCCAGTGGACACAGTACAAACCATAATGGCCAGGGAAAATACGAAGGAAGACATTCTTATTCTGATTGCTTGTGTTTGGGCTGCCCAAAGGGCAGTGCACCCTTGCCATGCTGAGCTGTGGGTGCTGCGGAAGGGCCAAGAAGGTTCCTGGGCTTTGACCTGCTCCCTCAGTTATACCTATGCCTGTAAAAACTATCAGTGTAATATGGTCCTTGGAAAAAAATGTTCCCAGTAAGTGGAAATGCAAAATATTTTAGCCTGAGATCTGCTGTTTGCATGGTGTTGTTATGAGGGATGGGTTGAGTGTCATCAGTTTCAGTTAATAATGCAAAGCCACAGCTCATTCAGTGTGAGAATGTCTTATCACAAGGGTGGCAAAAATCTGAGGAATTGATGTTATTGGTGTTAACTGGTGCTAACTGGGAGCCCAGAAAAGGAAGGAGCTGTAAAAAGCTGATTGCAGCCAATGAAAGCAAACAGAGAGAAAAAACAAACAGCCTGTGCTGGTTCTGCAGTCAAGCCAGCTGTAGAGGGATAGCATGAAATGCAGAGTGAAACCCTTGCTGGTGGCCAGAGGGTCCTGGTCCCACAACCCCCTCTGCTTCCCTCCAGAAATGAACAGTCAAGCAAACAAGAAAAGATCCAGTACAACAGACATGACTAGGACAAGGAGGAAGAAAAGGAAGCGTGCTTTGAAGCTTTTCAGTTCTCCGTTGTTCTCCTGTTACTGCCTTGCCTGTGCCCAATGCTCAAAACAATTGCTTGGCTGGGGCTCTGTGCCAGGAGCAAGGTGTCCCTTGGATCAGGGGCTGGAGCCTGAGGGGTGGTGGCAGACTAGGACAGGATTGCACCTGCTCTGCCCTTCTCATGGCTACCCAGGGAGTCCTGCTGGAATCAAGGAGCAGGGAGAAATGTTGCCAGAAGGTAACAAATCCAAATGCTGAGATTGGTGACAAATTAATGATGCTCTGAAGAGCAGAAAGCCTGGCTTTACAGCTGTGCAGTGGGAGGCTGGGCAGAAGGTCACACCCTTCAGTAGTGGAAAATAAGAGTGGGAGAGATTTAAACACCCAAAGCAAGAGAGGGTCAGGAAACAGGCAAGGGCTATGAGTGCAATACTCTCATGAGATTCCCCTGTTGTTTTAATCCACGTATGGTTGGCAAGAAATCACCTTTTCTGCTATCTTCTCAGTTCCTTGCTTTCAAAATCAGCCAAACTCTTCAGTACAAGAAACGTCATTAGGCTAGAAAAAGAAGATCAGATTGTCACATTAAGTTGCCGAATAATGTGTCTGGAAAATCTGTGAGGTTGATGTGGGGATTTCTTCTAAAATCTCCAGTTGAGATTTGTATTTCTGGTCATCTAATAACTCAAATTTGGGACTGTGGAAAGACAGGAAAGTTGGTGACAAGCCAATAGAAATTAATTAGGAGTTGATGAATTTTCTGAATCAGTTTTCATAGACCACTTTTATCAGAGTTGGGGTTAAAAAGGTAATCTTATTTCTCTGTAGATTTTATGATTCTTAAAAAGAAGATAGTGGAAGTCTCCCAATTAATTTGTTTCAAAATGTAGACAAAAAGGTTTTCAACAAACTACGGAGAGCATTTTCTTGACATATAATCTTAAGTTACTTTGCCTTCATCTCTGATTGTTGAGATTTGCTCTCAGAACTAATAGTTTGCCATTTGCAGAACGTGTTCATGAGATAGCTGGCTTGGAACAACAGGAGGAAGGCTGGGAGGATGAAAGAATCAAAGTGACATGGAGAGGAGAGACAAGAAAGAAATGGAGAAAAACCAAGAGAAAACCATACTATTTATTTATTTAAAAAAAGGTACCAATCTAGAAGAGCATGAGTAGCCTTTAACATTAGTGTTGATGCCTTGATACCCATACACAAGGAGAAAAATATGCCGAAATTCCAGTTACTGAGCAATGAGAGCTGGATGAAAAAAACCAAGAGCTGCTTCAAGAAAGTAAAATGATCCATCATTCAGTAACTTTGAACATAAAGATAATTGTTATTACTGTTGTGCAGCAAGAGAGTTACAATTCAGCAGTCAGTTTTGCAAATATGCTTTTTATAAATATGTAAGATATATTTCATAAACACAGTGTTGGCTATGCTATGGCTAGGCTGTGCCATTTGTGTTATTTTGCAACTTAATAAACTACGGATACATCAATAAATGGATAATACTTAGTAAATAAATAAACAATATAGTCTGATGTCATATAGAAAATTCATGACAACTGAGAAAACAAGTTTTTTAATTCTGAGTCCTGTGGTTTCTTACTAAGTCATGCTCTTTCTGTTATGTTCTTACTCATTGAGAGGCAATGATTTATACCAATATATTTTTATCTGGCTTTAAAAAAATCAAATCCTAGACATAGTCCAGAGCTCATTACACTTCACAACTCCCTCCAGAGTCCTGCTGACTCACAGCACAAATATTTAATCTTTTGGTCTTCTGTTAGAGTCTTCTTTAAAAGCACTCTTTAAAAGTACAGTGTGGCTTTGGTCAGCAACCCTAAGAGTTATATTTTGGCAGAAACTTGAAATCAAACTGAAGGTAAGAACCGAAGACTGGAAAACATGATACAAATAGCACTGAGATGAGAAAACAAAATAAAATATAAATTTTAGCTCAGGTTTCCACTTTCATGGCTGTGCAGCCTTTCCAATGAATAGGAAAGATCTTTTAGCTTCTGGGTAATCCAAAGGGGCCACTTGTACTTTGTTGCTGAATAATATGACCACTGTTTGTCATCACACACTGTTCTTTCCTGTTTGCTTCAGATATTTTATATTTACCTTTACCTAGAAACAGCAGCCCATACATTTGAAAGAAAATTGTCCATCTGAAATAAAATTGGGAGGCAGTGCACATTTCCAGTGCAAGGACTGAGCCCAGAGAAGCCAGTTAGTAATGTCACCCACTGCTTGAAGTCAGGTGGTTTCTAGGAATTTCCAAATAAGGTGCCAAAAATTGAACCCCTTAAGGTCATTGTACAGTGGAAGGGAAGTTTGTTCTTTACTCTTGTGATGAATTGTTAAAATGTGTAAGCTGAAATTGCCTTTGTCTGTTCCAGTTAAGGAAAGAGATGTCCATTGCTAAGAAAAGTCTGAATTGCTGAAATGTATTTTTTTGTTGCTGGGAAACATTTTCTCCCACATGGAATATGTCAGTCACACAGGAAATGCAGTCATTTTCATGGTTTTAATTATTTCCACTGACAAAGAGTTTTGTTTTCTCCTGAAAATCTTGTTGTTGCAAAAATAAACAACTAAATGTCATTAATGCTGTGCTTTGCCTTCTCTCTGGTTTTTGACCGCAGCTGGCAATCTGAAAGCAGTTTTATATGCATTCATCAAAACCAAATGTCTGGGTAAAGCTTTCCAAAGTCCATCAAAATTTTCAAGTCATTGCAGGCAAGTGGGACATGAAACCAGCCTCCAAAGCACAGGTCAATTTGTGTTCACCCAGCAGTCCTGAAGAAATGAGCAGTGGACATTCCTGCAACGCGAAAAATGCTTCGGGTCACCCATTCCCCTGACAGAACCTCTGTCACCTGAGTCTGTGAACAGGTAGCAAAGGCAGCCTTCAGTGGACACTGTGCATCTGGAGGTGTCTCAAATTTATTTGAGGACTACCATTCCCCTTCAGAGCTGGAAATACTGAAAGCTCAGTAGGTGCAGTGACAGAACTGTTAGAAACCAGAACAATAAAAGAGAGGCTCTTTGGGAAAAAAATGGAGGTTTTCCACCCCTGAATCCTTTCCTCTGAACACAACAAAATCCCATATTTTGAAATACAGGTAGGGGAAATGCTATGCTGGCAGCATTTTGACCGAGAGGGGACAGTTTCCTTTCTCTGATGGAAACGCAGGTAGGCACTTTGCTGGCAGAGACAGGCTAGGGAGAAAACAGTGTATTTGCTTCCCACTCAAATGACATTTTCTTGATTGCCATGAGAAGGGAGTCGATGCCAGCCACCAGGTCTCTAGCCCCTCACACCACATGGTGTAGCTCCTGGAGGCAGGCTGTGCCTGTGTGGGCTGTAGCTGCCTGGTTATCCAACACAGATCAGTTGGCTGGGCACCCAAGGGAGCCCTGGGGATCCGCATTAGGGAAAAAACCCTCAGCTGGACTGTGGCCTCAGAGAGGATCCCCAACACACATTCTCCAAAAGCACTTGTGGGTATTGCAGCCTGCCGCAATTCAAGGGCTGGCATTTACTCTTCTGGCATTTGATTATTTGTTGTTTTGGTTTTTTTTTAAGTCCAAGATACATATCACCTCTGGCAAAGTGGATCTTGTGAAGCAAACCCTCTCTTGTAATTTTCTGTTTAGTTTAGCAGCATGATTTGTATGAAGGGGCTCCCTGAGCAGCTGAGAACTGCAGTCTGCAGGGCCTGTTGCTGCCTCCCTCCATGCCCCTGGTAAAGGCAGACAGCCCCATGAGAAGGCACCTGCCACCTGTCACCAAGGTCCCTGTCATCCCGATGTGGCTGCTTGGCTGACTTACTTCTGTGCAACAGGAGACTTTAGCATCAGAGCCTCTCTGAAGACTACAGAAGTCCTGGTGCTCTCATTTGCCTCCTACATGGAGCCTATGAGCTGCCAGCCTATGAGCAACTCCACTCAGCAGACACCCTCCTCCCCCCTTCTCATTCAGATTCAGACTCTGTGCTGCTCAGTTTGGCTAAAACCTCTCTGTTGCAGACTAATCACTGAAGCACTAGTTGTTTAAATTCATACTGATGAAAAAGGTGCTGGCAAAGCCTAAGGGACTGTCAGTGGTACAGCATGTGCTGTGCTGGGCACTCACAGTGTCCTGAAGAACACTGCACTGCCTCTGAGCAGGAATGCCCCAAGGAAAGAAAGTCTGAGATCAGGTTCACAATAAACAGGGTGCACACAATGCTTTAGCCTTCCATTGCAGCTTCTGACTTCAGCAGATCTTGTCACACAAGAGAGAACAAAGCATAGTTTTGTAGTTAGCTCAGATAAAGTTTAGCTCTTAGAAAGGACTTTCCTCCCCTGGACATAGTGCATGAGGAAGATTTTTGGGTACGTGGAGTCAACAGGTTGCTGACTTGGCTGAAGGTTAATTTCACACCACAAAAAATAATTAGAAACTCCAGAGCAGCATGAGAAGGCTGCTTAGTTGCAGCTACTCTTATGAGAGCAAGGAAACTTGCAAGTCTCTTCCTGGCTCCTCTGGGAAAGTGAAACACCCTTTTTCCTTCTCCAACTTCATCTCACTGATTTTTGGGAAAGCTGGTGATGAGTTTGGGCACTTCCTTCAACTCCTTCCCCTTCAGACTGAGAGCTTTGAACACATCTCTCACGTTTCACCTTCTCCAAATCTTATTCTTTCCTTGGTAATTACCAATATGCTCTCCACCTCTCAAAGGAAACTGTTTCCTTCCTGGTCTGTGACTTTCCTGAGCTGCACCTTGGCTATTTGCAGTGGATATCTGCTCCTTCCTGATAGCAGCTCTGAAATTTCAGTTGTACTCAGTGTATATTACCTCACACTGTCTACCACTTGCACACTCATTGTTTCTTAATCCAAGCTCTTTGACCATGTCCTCTCCTCTACCTGAGCCTACCCAATAGGGCAAAGCAGCTCCAGCAGTGAGAAAAGAAAATCAGGCTTTCAATAGACTTTTGAAAAAGTCCCAGTTCACTGCAAGACATCTGACTCTGAAATGGCTTTCTGTGCGATTTAGAGATTTTCTTCTGACTAACATGTTTAGACACATATATCCATGTTTACCGCTGTGGGGTTTTGATCTCTTGCCAATTCTAGAAGCTAATACACTTGTGCCAGCTTTCAATCTCTTGGACACATGCCATGGAAATCAGAGGCAACATATTAAAGTGCCTAATTCCTGGAGTCTTGTGATTATCACATCTACACAACCTACCTTCTTTGCTGTAAAACTTCAAAGCCTGAGTTAGTTAAGCTTCATTTACAGAAACTCAAGAGTGAGAATGGAACAAGTCAGCATTTTTTATTTCTAAAAGCCATGTTTTCTAAGCCAGTATGTTGATTATGTTATGATCAGTTTAACATTTACGTGTTTAACATTTTATCTTCAGCTTGAACATACATGACATTAAAAATTGAGGAGAAGAATCAATTTTATGGATAGAAGACATTTAATCCTTCAGGTTTATGATTGCAGGATGGTTGGAACAGTTCAGTCCTTGCACAATTGATATGGATGGGGCAGTAGTAGGCAGGTTCCCTGGGGACAGTGCCCAGATGTGCAGCAACACACCCCTGGTCCCAGTTTTGGCTGGGATGGAGTTGGCTGGGAGGCACTGTCACAGCTCAGGAATGGGCTGGGCATCAGTCAGTAGGAGGTGAGAAGTGGTATTGTGCATCAAATGGGGCTTTTTAGGTTTTATCTCTTCCTCTCTCATTTGATGATGATTATTATTATTATTTACTTTGTTTCAATTATTAAACTCATATTTCAACCCACCAGTCTAACTTTTTTCCCTTATTCTTGTCCTCATCACACTGGGACAAGCTAGAGGAGTGAATGGGAGGCTGCGTGGTACTTAATTGCTGCCTGGGGTTAAAACACAACACCTCTAAAAAGCAGGTTTTCGATTTGCCACTTTAAAGGGAGGGCCTGAGCACAGCCTACAACTGCCTCGTTCACCTGAAATCCTCCCTGCCAAGGGAAACACCTGTGCCAGTGGCAAGCTAGAGCAGTGAGGGCTGGGCAACACAGCTGCAGTGGAATTCCCCTTAACTATTTGCCTGTGTCTTTTTGCAGGTGTTGGGAGGTTGGGGCAGAAGCAGAGCAACTTATCAAATTCCCCACCTCTTTATTGGCTCCTGATTCCTCAGAGATAACGAGTGTTATGGAGCAAGTCATGGAGGGAACATTTTGGAGAAAAAAAGCAGAAGTGCCACTTCTCTGCATGGTACCTGCAGCTGTCCAGGTGCTTGCAGCCAACAGATGGTTTTGCACCTTCTGCATGGACTCTGCAGTCTGCTGGAGCAGCACAGGCTGCTCTCAGATTTGGCATGTCCAATTTCAGACAGCTTTCAGACACTTCCCACATCATTCCATCCCTCCAGCTTCATTTCCAAGTGACTGCCAGATCACATCATGGTTTGATCTCTGCAGGTTGCTGTGAGTTTAGACAGGAGAGATTTCTGGGCAGCCCAACAGGCCAGGGGCTACTTGGTTCCCTGTAGGTGGGCTCCTGCCTGGACTGTGCCACTCTGGGAAAGAGGAAGATAGGGAGCAACTCACAACTATCTCAGCAATAGCTTGTGTTGTGCCTCCCTGCTTAACTGAGCACGGAAAGGAACCAAACAGCTTCTTCTTGAAGACAATAAAGTTTTGTCTCAATGAGTCATATCACAGATATTCTGAGTTGAAAGAAACACACAAGAATCCTTACGTCCAACTCTAAAGTAAATGGCCGGTACAGGGATCAAACCAGCACTTTGGTGTTATTAACACCGTAGTCTGACCAGCTGAGCCAATCTCAGGATGCTATAAATTTGCTCTTCATGTTTGAGTACTGCATAGGTTGATTTCATGCATGGAGGCATCTGGAAAAACTATTACAAAAGGCAGCTACATGCAAGGTGGTAAATCCCAGAAGTAGGGGGTATTCATGCTTCTGTTACTCCGCATTTTTGTGCACATGCACAACAGACTGTTTAAAATCTGTACTGCATAGAGTTTTTTCACACACACTCACCTTGTTCAGTACACAAGGAAGATAATTATTAGCTAATAATGTTGTGGGGGTCTGTGGTACATCAGAACTCAATCTGCAAAACCACAGCCATTGCTACTTCTTTTATAACCTACAGTGATTGTGAGCATTATGATGTTTGTTTTTTCCGGCCTGTGGTATAAACCTTGGAAATGGAGATAATCCATCAGGGAAACATAGTTAACAGTTTCCCCATAAAATGCTAGATGGTACAGCAATAGATAAAAATTTCATAAGACTGAATTAATCCACCTCTACAACATGACAAAATGATGAATGGATAGCATTAACTCTGCATTGGAGTGGAGGAACGAAGATGTGTCATTTTAAAGCCCAAAACATCCTTTATATTTGGACACTCAGTTTGGGAAACCTAGGCTCTGTCCTTGTGATTTAGTATTAATCAAGACTTAAAACACATAAAGGCAGTTACCGTTGACTTTATTCACACTTGGGAGTCTGGAATATAGATGAAAATAAAACTTAAGGGAAAAAATAAGTCTGGCAGCGTCCCCTGTAGGCCATCTAGTCCATCTTCCTGCCCTAACAGAAGGTCAGCTCTCTCAGTCTTTGCTTGTTATCTTTATTGCTAATTTTTTCCTGGCTAACCTGCTCTTTAACAATGCATAAACACAGATATTTCACTCTCTTCTGAGGCAGGTCTCTTCCAGTGCCTACTTACGCTTGTTGTTAGACTCATGTTTATCTCAAACCCTCTGTACAAATGCTAGTCCATCTTTCCTTGCTTTGTCCCCAGGGGACATGAAGAACTGTGTATCTCTCTGCTCTTTGAAGACATTAGATATCAGCTGCTGATTCTGACAAGAATCCTCACTGAATCACACCCTCTTTGGGAAATGTTGCCCAGAATGGGACATGAAACATCAGTGAATGCCTCAGGGCTGCTGAGCAAGGCAGAAAAATTTCTTCATGACTCTTATGTGATACTTTTTCTGCTTATATGTCTCAGATGTGATCTTCACATTTCTGCCCAACACTGTCAACTTTATTGCTCATTAATGACATGGGTATGCTACAACCTTAATTCCCTTTCTGAAGAACTATTAGCCAGCCTGTCACATCCCATTTCATAATTCTGTAGTAAATTACTCTTACTTAAATGTATTGTGGTCTAACTGGCTTATTACCTGGACTTTTTCAACTCTCTATACTAATATCTTAGTCTTCTGCCCTCCTCTGTGCCTGCAGCTCCCCTCTCAGCAGGGTCTTGTTTGTGATCTCCCATACAAAGTTAATACATACATCTGCTAATGACATGAGTGGTGCAAGAGGAGCCAAGAGAAAGGAAGTAAACCCAGGAGAGTCCACTGTGGAAGAGACAACAGTTTTTTCTCCACCTTGACAATTATTTGTTAATAAATTTAAATATTTATTAAGAATTAATAACATTCATTGTAGTGTCCCTACAGCAATTATTTTCCATGCATTTAAGGAACAAGGCATGTACCAATGAACAAACTGACTTGGAAAGTCTGGTGTGAGTGACTTCTCTGGAATCAGGCACCACACAGGCAGAGGTTGGCGCTCTACTTTCATCTGCTTCCACCATGGGGCAATTTATTTCGTGCTGCTCAGTTCAAAATTCCCTGGGATGGCTGGATGGGGACAACTCTCTTTCTGAGGAGAGTGAAGGGCAACATGCAGCTTCTTGGGCATCAGGAGCTGGGAAGTAAGGACATGACACTCTCTGAAGACAGCACCTTCAGGGACTTCAACTTTTAAGCTTTAGCAAGCCTGTACATTCTTTAACTCCTGATTTAACCAAATCTAGGGTGTTGTTTGTTTTTTTTTTTTCTCTCAGGAAGAGGAAAGCATTCTTGGCACAAAGACTAGTTGTCAAGATCATTGAGTGTCCACTGAGGGTCTATTTTTAAGAAACCAATTGACTTTTATATTCTTCACCCTCTAGTGACAGGAAGAACAACAGGAGAGCTGACATGGGATTCATAAAAGGTATTGAGGGAATTATCCATTTTAAGTTCTTCACCTTTTCTCAGAATCCACAGCTAAATATATGTCATGTGCCTTCTTTATCAGAATCACATCAAAATCTTTGCAGTACATAAATCCATAAGAGCTGTGAGCTCACAGAAGCTGATTTTGTATGGTTGCTTTCAGCTTCTTGAACACAGACAAGCAAAATAAGCTTCTGTTTTATGGGTTTCAGTTTAATATAGTTTGGAGGGGAGAAAATCCACTGCTTTTAATGGGAATTTTTTTGAACGATCTTAAAAAAAAAAGGTCTATTTTTACTCCACTAGAGGTCACCAGTGTTATATTTTTCAAAGAACACTACAGAAAAGAACAAGCTGATTTTAATTCAAGAACTTCACTTGGGACTTAACAATGCATTTTGATGTATTTGACCAGCTAATCATTCCAGAATAGCTGTACCAAACTACTTTTGAGAACCATCTCACAAAGATTTCACAGATTTTTTTTTGGTTGCTGATAATTTTTATGGAAATAAAAACCAATTGTCAAAAACCACAAAAAACCCAAACCAAACCAAATCAAACAAACAAACAAACAAAACAACAACAACAACAACCACAACAAAAAACCAACTAAAAACCCCACCACCCCACAAGAAACCAAAAAACAAACAAACAAAAAACAAGAAACAAAAAACCTCACAAAACAACAAAACAAAACAAAACAAAAACCACCAAAAAACCCAACAAAAAACAAACTAAAAAAACCCCAAACAAACAAACAAACAAAAAACACATCCCCACCTCCTAACCAACAAACAAAACCCCAGCACTATAATCTTGTACTAGTAGTTTGTTCACACCATAAAGGGTAGCTTAGAAAAGTTAGATTATACCAAAATAAGTGCACTAAGCAGTTATTTTTAAGCACTTGAGGCCACAGCTAAAAAGGGGAATATTCACTAACATCAGGGTAAATGAAAGTAAGGGTTTGAATTTAGATTCTGTGTTCTTCCTTTTCTGTAGCCAGCTCAGTAAATGAGGACCAGAGAGGACGTTTTATGTCAAGATACATCAACCCAGACTTGAGCCTTATGGTTACTCCAAAGTCTGTAACACTTTGCAGTAGGCTGGTTAATACCCCTACCTGTGGCACTTCTGCAGCCATTTGGGGACCTAGTCTGGGGTCACAGCAACAATTTAATCATGAGGGACACACTCAGGTCAGGCACTGCATTGCTGCATTGCTGCATTGCTGTGCTCCCAGCTACCTTGCCTCTTCCTGGGGGATTGGAGTTCAGCAAGTTGTTGCCACATCTCCACTGTGAGTGGAATTGCAGCTGGCTAATATCAAATTTGTTGTGATAAGTTATACAACACCCTCATCACAGCCAAGGGTGGCAGCAACAGTTATTAAATTGGTTCTCTGTTCCTTACATATCTGGAGATAGGAGTATTCCAAAGGGAGCACCAAAACTGCCCTTGGGCTGAAGCAATCTGAGGCTTCTCACAGCTCCTCTCTTATTTCCCTGCAGCAATGTTGCATTCACTTTTCTTCCCCCTGAGATTCATGGTGCAGTTTTCCCTTTCCACATCATTGCAGCAATGTCAAGTTGAAGCCCTACTTAACGTGTTATCCTACGGCCTTAGCATGTCCTTGCCTTGACACCTCAGCCTCTAAAAAGGATCAGGTCCTACAGCAGAGCTGCAGCCTATCTATATTGGTCCAGGTTGTATTTTTCCATGGATAATGCGGTCACAGGCCTCAGCATGCTTTTCCCAGAGAGGAGTAGGGCCATCACACATCCTGCTGCTCCAGGAGATAAGGGTGCACAATAGCCCAGTTCATGGTGCACAGCCCATAGCACACCAAAGGAACTTCACCTTTGCTGACAGACCAGGTCAGGGGCCAGGCAACGGGAAATGAAAAGAGTCTCTTCACAGAAAATTCTGCCTTGCTCATGAATCAACAGAGATCAACGGCAAATATAGCTGCCATTGCACAGCCCCATGAGCAATGGCTTACACATAAATCATTTAATGAGTTCATATGTATCTTTGCAGAAATGTTCCCCTTCTATGTTCTGCCCCCAACATTTTTCAAAGCCTTACCCCAGTTATCTCCTTGTTCTCTTGTCCACTTTTGGGTCTACCCACATTCCTAACCTCACCCTTCCATGGACATCACCTTGTGTGTGCTCCATCAAAGGAGGTCAGGAGACAAGGCATCCTCCTGCATGAAACTCAGAGCCCCCACAATACCCATCAGCAACAGAGCAGTTCAATTTCTGCTTATGAGAGAGCACCAGGTGTCAGGCAGAGAGCAATTCATCAATAGTGCACTAAATGTGTTGGCTGTATTGTTTCTGGGCTTTTTGAGTGCTTGCCAAAATGTTACTCCTTGCAACACCCAGCTGTGGGAGGAATATGGCAAAGAGATAGAGAAGGTAGCTGCAACCTTCTAGTGTTTCTGGCAGCAAGGAGTGGTGTAGAGGTATCAGAGACAGCAAAATTCTCACCTGCTTAACTCAGCCACTGTTTGGGATGGCTGGAGCAGGAACAGAAGAAGATCCTTTCCAGTGCTCCACTATGAACTACAGTTTTGGAAGGAACAGATAAGCCACTGTTTATGTGACCAATTTTATTCCACACTTAGACAAACATCAGTTGTCTTTACTCCCTGGCAGCTAGTGCCTCTCAGTAGCATTGTCCTTACAATGAAGTCTCTGTTGTTTAAGAAGAACACAGTGCTACTTTAGTTCTCCTCTTGGTCATTGCTAACATTAATTTTGCCCTTTCTTGTTCAGGGTCAAAGAATCAATGTGCATAGCTTAAGTAAAGCTCCTGGATGGAATAAAATTAGTCTTTCACCAAATCATGGATGTTCACCTCCCTTACTCTCTCCATGAGCTCATTTATTAATCACATGTGAGATGGACAGGGTGAACAAGAATTGATCATTCACTGTCCTCTTAACACAGTAATTCTAGGTCATCAGGGAAAAGAGAGACAGAAGAGAAATTTGGGAGAAGAGAGAGTTCACAGCCACAGTCAAGCACTACAGCTGTCCTCCCACAGTAGAAACTGACAGGCAAGATGAGCTGTGGCATTCAACTGGACACTTTGCTCTCATATCAGGAAATGTGGGAAATCTGTTGCATCAAGAAGGTGTGATGACACGACAGGGAAATGCACTTTGATGAAACTTAATCTGGTGAGCTGGAATACAAGCAGTAGTGAAGAACACTTTCTGTGGTTTCTGCACAAGCTCACTGCTGAAGTGAGCACCGTATGTCCCCTGTGGGCCTGCAGAGCCGAGATTGAAAGCCTGCCTGTCTCACCTAGCTCACTGTTGCTGTCAGAGCTGACCAGAGTAAACATCGATCAAGCTAACGATGTCCCTGCAGCAGAATTGAGTGCAGGCTGTCAAAACCAGCTAAGAAGCTCAGTAAGTACTTGACCTGTCAAGTTCCCTGCTAGCAGCCCCTTGCCTAGGGCTGGGGATGTTCACATCATCTCCTTCGCCACAGAAGCTTACAGGTGCCTTAAATTTAGTTCAGGGCTGCCTGTGCATTCATGCAGGCACCTCTGGTTACAGTTTATACACCCTCGCAGGGACGGGTTCCCAGTTTGGGAAAGAGGATTTCCTACTGCTGACATGCAATACCACGCCTCCTCCTAAGCATGGCAAAATGGTGCTTTTGTCGTGTGGTTTTGGATTAACCCAAATGGGAAAAGCTTCTTATATCACTTACCTGGAGGGTAGAAAACCTGACCTATTGTCCTCTTCATGCTATTCAGGTAAAAAGGATTAAGATAGAAGTAGTATAGGTAGAGTGAGAAAATACCAGGGTATACCTCTGCTGATTTCAAGATGCAGCTGCTATCAGTGTTTGGGTTTGTGCTTCTACATCTTCTCTTTTGTTGTATTTGGAATATAAATTAACTTGTCATACAAGTCATTTAAGGAGATATTATTAATAAGCTTATTTGCTGAAAATCAGTAGAGAATATTTAAAATAAATGCAATTAAAATGCTCTTTGATGACAAGTTTAGAAAAGGTCTATAATCCTAGGTCTGCAAGTTATACTGGCAAACTGACATTATATTCAAAGGAGGGAAGGGGATTAGATTTTGCACTTGATGTGATCAACCAGGTTCTGAATTGATCCTTCATTTTAGTAACGGTGCTTTTCCAGCTGCCTTTTCAGAATGCAGATTTCAATAATAATAATAAAAAAGGCCACATTTATAGAGGACTAAGCCTCCTGGAAATACCACAATTGAACTCGCAAGCTTCTTAACATCCTTTTTATATCCTGGTGGTGTAATCAGTGTATTTTTGTCCTTAGCCAGCAAGTAATTTGGCATTAGCGCTTCACCTTATTTAGGTCGGTTGAGAAAGACTCCTGATTTACGGTGAATATAAGCGGAGAATCTAAAATTGTAAAGACCGACAGCCTAAATTTAGGAAAGGTAACAGAAAGCATTGTACTCAGAGCTAATAGCACTGTGGGAACAGGGTACTGTCAGGAACTTCAGTTCTTAAGCAAGACTCCTCTATTTTGTGATGATAACAACCATGATGGCCAAATTTTGCTTTCAGTTTTAACTATGAAAACCCATAGAACTCTTCGGCCTTACTGTAACTTATGTTTTTCTTTTTTTTTTTTTTCTTTATTTAAAATTTTACTTTATTTGAAAACTGGCCTGTTTAAAAAGGATTTAAACAACATTTTCAGTCTTTCAGATAGAAATAAATTTCTATTTGGATTTAGAGCCTCCAGGACTAATTTGGAACCTAATCATTCTGCAACAAGTTGTTTGTGAGTCTATGAATTAAAAATCTCAGAATAGAAGTTTTCCTGGTAATAAAAAGTGGGCGATAGAGTCAGAAAAAGCTGAGATGTGCAAGGCCTTACTTTTTAGATCTGATAGGATATTGTTAGGGATGTTTATAACTTTAAAAAAATTGGATTCAATTGTATGAGCTTGCTATGCCATGATCAGGGCAGAGCCTGAATTAAAAGACTCAGACAGAAAGCTGCCAAAGATTTCTGCACTATGGAAAATTAAGCTATTATTATAGAGGGAAAAGAGAAGGTGTGAGATTTCTTTGTTGCAGAGAAAATGTATCTGAATCTGGAGGAGGACTAAGAGATGAGGGTGTGACAAAGGGCAGACAAATAGAGGGGGTCACAAGCGACTGGAGTGATGGGCTTTCAGGTGTCATCTTTGTGAAACCAGATTCTAATGGCAATTTGCTGCTCAGTGGTGAATAAATAGAGAGGAATAATAGAGCCTACTTTTAATATGTGGTTACACAGGTAGCTGCTGGATTGTAAACTGTAAGCAATATGAATCTTATCTCCACATGTCACAGATTTGGGTACTGCACGTGCCTGTATGACTAATACAGTACACCCAAGTGTCATCCATCAGCAGTGAACATGGTGCCAGGAGAAGAAGAGCACTGAAAACTCAGTTCTTGAATTCTCATTCAGAGAAAGGTATTGATATCTGGTTTTAAATAGTCTATTCAAAAAGGCAATTCTGGAACTGATGAAGCACCTTTTTTTTTATCATCTCAGGATGATATGATAACATAAAGGTATATTTTCTGCAAACATATGAAAGAGCTTAGCTGAAATCAAAACACTGAATAGAGACCATATGCTTGGCTACACGTGGGAAAAATAGTCACTGCTTGGTTCACGTGCATCTATAAAATGCTAGGGGATAGATGCAAGTAATCTGTTTGCAATTCCTCACACTTGGTGGTTTGTCTAATTTAGAACTGTCTTATAAAACTGTCCCTAACAGAAAATGGTATCTACATATTGTCAAAAAATATTTTCATTATAAAAACCTGCTTGCAATTTTCAAATGGTTATGGGACTAAATTTTTTAATTGCACAGGAAGCTTGGACTAATTTCCATAAAGTCAATCTTATGCCAGAACCAAACTGACAGAAAGAGAGGTGAAAATCAAGCTCACTCTGTTTTTTCTTACTTCACAATCAGTGATGTTCCCAAAATAATTTTAGCAATTTATATTTATCAAACTTATCAAGTTAAAAGATGTGAGCGGCATTCAAACAGTCAAGATGAGCATTCATGGATTTCTGAAATGACTGGAGACCTGACTACATATGGGAATAAGAAAAATTTGGATGCATGAACATCTTTAGGAGAAGATTATCTTCCATTTATGTTTATGTGGAAGATGGCATTGCTTCTCTCAGAGCCTTCATGTGGACATTATAGCTGAAACATAGAAACTATTTAAAAAGGTTGCACAATCCATGAACATTCCAAGTGCATGCTAGAGTATGGCTGTTGTGGTCCATAGCCTCGAGCCCTGACACATAGGGCTGTACACAGAAAAAACAACAAACAAGGTCGTGCTGCCAACAGCCAAAAGCCTGCAGCCTCAGGTCAGCATCTCTCACCTCCAATTGCAATCACACGACTCAAAGGGATTGATTTTCCACAGCCCAGCTGCATGACCATCAGTGGCTTTAACACATATGTGATAGCGCTGACACAAAATCTCACTTCTGCCAAAATACTGCTGTGCTCCCCTTTACAATTCCATCCCAGCACTGGACCATTACTCTGTGCCAACATAAGGAAAAGGAGGGGTGTTATGGGACCCTTCTCTTCTGGTTAATGAACTACTATTTTGGCCCAGTGGTCTGCGGAAACATCCATGCTGTTGGTCTAACTCACATGTGAGGTAAAATAGCACCAAGCAGCGTGACCCTGTTTTATTTTACAGCCTCCAGCAGGGACAAAAGCCACCTCAGCAATGGCTCCGTAAGGCAAGGGAGGGAAGTCACAAGTGATGTTAGCAGTTTTTCTTACCAGGCCGTTCCAGTCAAGGTGACATGGAAACCAACAAACTTTGTACATCTGGCCTGTCCACTGCAACAGAAGCTGCACAGTTGGAGTGAAGGAAAGAAGTAAACACATAACTCCTTACTATGAGGATGGTGAGGCACTGCAGGAAGTTGCCCCGAGAAGCTGTGGATGGCCCATTCCTGAAAATATTCACAGCCATGCTGGATGGGGTCCTGAGCACCAGGCCACCTGGTCTAGTGGAAGGTGCCCCTGCCCATGGCAGGAGGGTTGGAACTAGACGATCTTTAAGTTCCCTTCTAACCCAAAGCATTCTGTGATTATATGATTATATGAAAAATACACATCAGAATGTATCAGCAAGAGCTATAGTAACTACAGCAGTAGAGCAGGTACTTGCCAGCATTAACTTTTATTCATGTAAATAGTCCCAGTGGAGTGAATACGTTGTAAGGCTCTAAAATCTGGCTCAGAGTGACTAACTGCAGTATTTTAGCATGAACAGTTGGTGAATTATTTTTGACCCAGATGGTAACAGGCCTCCTTCAAATGTTTTGTTTGACTCATGCCAGCTGAAAGGCTCTGCTAATGATGCTCTCATGTTATATGAAAAAATGGTTTGCAGGTTTACATGATTTAATATAATTCCTGTAGATCTTGGCAGTGTTTCACACAAGAACTACTCTGCTGATTTTCTAAAGGAGTGTCTCAGTGTCTCATCTATTTTCAGTTCTTTGCCACTACCTGTCATAATACTGTGCATGATGGCAACATGCCAAGACATGCAATGTCACATTAATATTGTTAATATATAACAGGGCAGATATCCAAAGTAATAAGTATTTTAAAAATAATAAAACATATTTTTCTCTTTTCATAGTTCTTCTCCAGCACTTTCCATTTTATAGGCTGCTTGTTCTACTTCTCATGCCCTTGTTGTCAGTTGCTGAAATACTTCTTTGTAGCAGCCACAAAATAAGGAGCAGTATCTCACTAGTCATCTGTAAACCTTAATTTAAAAATCCATGCTTTGGAAGCTCATTGTCAAATCTGTTAAGCCTTCTTCCGGCTTGCAGTCATGTTTTAAACAAACACAATTTTTCTCTGCGAAATATTTTTAATTGCTTGCAGGGCTTATCAGCATCTGCAGAGGTAAAATACTTCAACTCCCCAGTGAGCTGCATCGTTTCCAGTTAGTTCCATGTCTTTTGATACCAATCCCATGTGCCTAGGATGCAATCTGCTAAACACACATAGATGATAAGCAAAATGTGCACATGCTGAATGATCATCTGAGAGGGAGGAGGAATCTGTTTTGAGCAACGGCATTTACAAGTCAGTGAAAACTCCGTTTATAGGCAATGAACAGAAACCATCCCCTCCAGAGTGCCCCACATGTCTAAGACAAGTGAGATAATTTTCTTTCTCTGGGTACCTGGAAAGTTGCTGTAAAGAGAGACTAGATTGCACACTCAGGTCTGATCTATACTGATCAAGAGGCATGATTTAATTAACTTAGCCATAGACTGTTAACTGACATGTGGCCCAGTGTTTCTCAGTGAGATGATATTCTGCATTCAGAGTTGAAAAATAAATAACTGGATAATCTCTTACTAAGCAGGAATGGTCCTTATAAGTCTGCAAATCTATTGTTCACAGCACATCAGTAAAATAGAACCTTAGTACCAACCTGATATCTGGAAGCCAAAGTGATCCTGAAATACAGAGAAACTTTGGACCCAAATCTAGGAACATAAGTCACATTTGAAACCCTCCTTTGCATTAGTCAATTAAGCATGTCCCATAGTCTCATGGTCATTACTTAAAAGAAGTATATGGATCATTTTGTCCCTTTGGAAAAGCTGAGTCCCTCTATGCCCACACCATTCTTATTTTTTATTTCAGTGTTCACTTCAGCACAGTCAGTCATTAACTGCGGTTGTATGGTGTATATTACTTGTGTTCAAATCCATATAAAGGCTATTTTTACCATCTATAATTGAATTGATATAGAGCAGTTCTCAGGAGGAAGCTATTCTGTAATGGCATATACTGCATACTTCAGGAGACATTAGCTGTACAGCTGTCTTCAAAGAAGTATGTGCATTTACCTGAACTAATAAATTTATTTCCCTGAGAAAAACAAAAATGATAACTAACTGAAATACAGTATATTTTTGAAGATACATAGGACTGTGTGCTAGATTTCTACTCTCCAGTAGGCTATAAAGAATACTACTTCCTTACAAATGTAAAGATATATTTCTGTAGATTTCAAATCTAAGTATATGGATTTTCTATACCAGTGTAGAAAACCTCAGTACCAAACCACTAGAGACCAACCATAAGCACAGACCCTAAAGTGCAGAGGGAAGGATGTTTACAAGAACTGAGAAAGCAGGATAAAGTCTAAGAAGGCTTAGGCCTTATCCTATAAACCACTTATTTGTGTGCTTCATATATTACATTAATAAAAGATGGCCTGAACTGTGGGATATCTCCTCATCAGCATGTGAGAGACCATCCACAGAGTAGCAAGTTCTTCACATCCTCACTCAGGGGGAGAGATAATGCAGTGAACAGATCTCCACCAACTAAACAGGCCAAGGCTGTGGATCATTTCCTGAATAGTCCAGCCTTTCCAAGTTAAGAACTGCTGAAGGAACCACGGACATAGAGCAGTGTTCTTCTTGCCTGGTGCTGCTTATCCCTCCTGCTGGAGGAGAAGGAGAAAGGCAGCACCCAATACAGCAGCTGGAAATCTGGGCACCAAAACATACTCAGGAGGGAACTCCTCTGTTAGCCTGGTGCTCCTCAGAGGCCGATGAGTCCAGACGAGGATGTTATAGGGAAGACTGGATCTGACAAGGCAACCTGGGCTTAGTAAGGCCTGCACAACTCCAGGAACTCTATCATCACGGGCTGATGCCCGTCTGCAAGAGGACCCGGAGCTGTGACATCGTCCTGCCCCTCTCTCACCATCAGCTTGAACCAATGCCTCACGCAGGTGCAGGAGGAGGGCACCGTTTCCCGGAGGCGCCTTCTCCCCCGCCCTGCTGCTCCCGAGCTGCCACAGGCCCGCTCGCACCGGCCCGGGCTCCCTGCGGCGGCGGGAGGCAGCGCTGCCCGGCGGCACCGCGGGGTGTCACCCTCGGCCCGCGGTGTCACCCTCGGCCCGCTGCCTGCGCCTCACGGACCGCCGGGGCCGCTTCCCACAGCGCGGGTCCGCACACACGTGGGGAGCCACGGGCCGGTGCAGGACAGCCAGAAGCGACCACATCTCGGTCTCTCGAAGAAGAGACCTTTCCTTCAGAGCTTCAGAGCCCGACCTGGCGCTCAAGCAATTGCTGGACAAATTGTGTCTGTACATATCTGTATTAATTGCTTGAAGCTTTCTTTTTCAGACTTTGCCCCCGCCCCCCTCCCCCCGCCCATGTTTTTGGAATGTTTTGGAAGCATTTTTGCAGAAATTTTCCATAATCAGGCCTAGCCAGCATGGAAATTTTTATCCCGGTCTTGAAATGTAGGCCTTCGTCGCAGAAACTGCAACTGTGGCGAGCATCAGAAAGCATTTTTACTGTCATACCAGCCCTACCGGGATAACTACAGCCACGTGGTATCACATAAACATTCCTAGATCTGGTATTGCTGTTAAATAGGAGCATAATATTGTGCAATATTTCATTTCTCTTCTTGAAAGAGTCCAGATGGGCCCAGATTCATCTCACTTATCTTTAGGTACTCCAGGTACCCCAGGAGATGCTGAATTAGGGCCACTAACCAAAGCTCTTTTCTGAGCAGCGTCCTTTATTTTTAATGCCTGTCTGTAGAAATGTTTCACTAGAGATGCATGGCTGGACTAGAATCTAGGGTTTTTTCATTAATTTCTTCAGACTCATTATCAGTCTACAGGGGGTGCACATAAACTACTTTTCAAGATTTTTTTGGGGGAGAGACAGGAACCTCCTGCTTAATTTGCTTATGATCCAGTCTGTCCTCCAGCCTGCTGAGTATAAGGAGCACAAGAAAAATAGTCACTAAGAAGTTTCTCTTATCTCCCTTAGGCTCATGAAACGGTTCATGGCTTTTGGTGCACTGAGATAAGTAGCACATACTAAACCACGTGAGATGTCTGCATTTACGTATTTAAATTCTTTTGCATGTGTTATCAATACGTTCCACCCAAAGAGCATATGAAAGCCCAAGCATGCTCGCTAAGCAGAGTACAATATAGTAAGTGTTTGAAGCTTAGTTGCATTGACCATTCTGCTAAATAAAGCTATCCAAGCTGGTGGTGGTTACAACACTGTCACCAGCGGAAAGTGTGGATGACTAGTTCCATTTTATAAATGAATGAAAGTAAACTACAGATTCAGGTATCAGTCAAAATAGCTCCTAAAACCTATGTCAGCTGTGACTTCAGTAATCCTAGCCCTCTGCTTCTCAATGCAGAGACTTTTCTCTGAAGGAAATACAGACCATACACAGAATTCCATAAAACAAGCAAAACAACAAACCCAAACCCAGCTGACTTCCACAGATTCTCCCTACAGGCATGACTGTAATACATCAAAATCAGCAAGATTAAAATCATGGACAACTTTTTCCCTTTTCTACACCGAACATTTGAGGCGGCAAGTGTTGAATATTCATTGCTAGCAGTTGCAGACTTTTGCAGAAAGCAGCAGCAGCATAATAAGCCTACACATGGTAGAACAGTTAGAATTACAATCAGACATTGTTTTTTAAAAGGAGCCCATTAAAATAATACCCTACCATCTTGGCAGAGATGAAAAGCACATGATGTACACCTTTGAGTCACTGAAGTTTTATACTTCTTCGTTCTTAATTACTCCAGTGGGTTTTTTTCCTTGAAAACGATAGGCAGCATTTAATGTTCTGTTACCCTGGGGCTGCAGTTCTCTGCTCGTGTATCTGCACGCAGCACCTTGCTCATGCCTGGGAAATGTGAGGCAAAGATAATGTCTATGCACAGCTCCGTTGCTTAGCAAGTACAGTTTCTGTAGAGAGAAATTAGCACTATATTTTTTAACATTTCTAGCCTGCAACTCATCGGCACAAAAGATGTTTCAAGAACATTATAGCAGTGGAAGACTTTGCAGAGCCTGTCAGTACACTATTCAAAGTTATTGAATGCATGAATTTGAGTTTGAGGGAGAGGTGACTGCATCTCTTTCAGATAATAATGGGATCTGAAAGGTTTCTCAGCTGCTATAAATTAGCATTTTAAGCTCTGAGTGTGGTCTCCCAGAAACAGCTTATAGCTAAAGCTGTACATGTTTTTCTGTTCCTACATCGAGTGGATAACAAAAGCTGGAAAATTACTGCAGGCTTTTATCTCAGAAATGTAATGAACAGAAAAACCACCCCTATTAGAGGTTTGCTTACACTGCTATTATCGCAGCAGCCTGAACATTTGACTGTCTAACTTTTCTCAGCAACTGCTCATCTGAATTCTCAGAATTGCTAAGACCACCAACTGAAGTACCCAATGGAAAACGGGAGCTGTAAAGAAGGTGCAGATGCTGTTCCTCAGAGAAAAAAGCCATCCATCACCACACAAAAGAAACTGAATAGGATCACCCCAGAAGAAGGGGTTATCTTACTTCTTGGCCAAAAGTCTTTCTTGCAGGAGATCTGGTGGTAGTACTCAGTAATAAAAAACTATTTAACAGTTCTAGATAGTCAGTTTTACCCCAGTTGCAAGCATATGATCAGTGGGTGAAACCCAGCTCCTGAACAGATTTTAGAATACTGGTAAACTCAGGGTTCAGTGCACTGCCCCACATCACAGCAGCAAGGTTAGATGCTCCAGGATGGACTCCCAATAGGGGCTGTTTCCATCAGTCTCGTGATAGCCTGTTTTTAGTGTATGTCTGCAACGCTCTGTGGAAACATCTCCTGTCTTTGTTACATAAGGACATAAAGTGTAGCTGTGCTTTGTACACACCAGAGAGCAGTACCTTCACTTTGCTTGAGGCAGAGAAACTAATTTTGGGGAAATGGGAACATTTGTACCACGAAGGAACACCTACACTGATACACAACCACCTTTAACACCCACAGTTGGAAGACCAAGTTGTATCCACGTACTTTGCCAAGCTGTACTTTGCCATGGTGAGACTTCTATGGGTGCAGTTTGATGGAATCACCATCACACACCTAAGCAAAATTATCTTAGCTGATTGGCAGCTTGGATTTATTTTTAATTATTTTTGTAAATCTTGCTAAATTTTTTGTTTTAAAATAAGACAGTTTATGGAAGTATTTTTCAGGATTTTACTGCAAACCTATGGGTTTGGTCACAAAAAATATGATACATATAACCATGTTAATTATATTACATTACAATGATGATATACATTACAAGTAAGTCTGTAAGTTTAAATATACACCTAGAGTTACAACTGAATGTACAGATCTTTTTTTACAATACATACAATCAGGAATGAAAATCCCTCAAACCCCAAGACCATAAATAATGCCCGTTTTACAGATGATACCTTTAAAACTATTAAAAACAAAAAAAAGAAAAAAAAAGAAACCAACAGCTTTGACCGACTGCAGCTGGGGCATTTTGGTCCATAAAAACCCTTTCTAAAAATAGAAATTTTTTTTTCATAGCAGCAATGCTTTCTGCAAGCATTTGGATACAAGTAATTGTGAGCCCATTTCAATAATTTTAGTTGACAGAATAGATTTACAAAAGAAATTTCAAAATTACACTTAATTTATCTTCCAAATATGGAAGAAACAAACAATGCCCCACATTGTGGTATCCTGCAAGTGTCACACTGATGCTTTAAACTAAGTCCATCTGTAGTACGCAGACCACACGCATACCATTTGTTCACATAGTAAACCCACAAAAATGAACTGAGGAACACACTCTGCAACAGGGAAAGCTTTGGAGCTCACAAGATCTCATCAGAAAAAAAGGCACATTTCATAAAATCCTTATCACGTTCAGATAGATCTTCAGGCAAGGCTTTTCGAGCATGACAACAAAACAGCTTGTTCTTACTCCTACGATCTGCCATAGCAGTCAATGGCAGCAGTCACTCTATTTTTTCTTTCCCAAGGAGACAGCACCACTTTGGGGGAAGAACAAATGGAAATGAAAAGCCTGTAAAGCTCATTTAGAGAGTGATGTGCTCTTCAAAAAAGCTTCCAGCAAACAGTGTAGTTGAAATTAAGGCTGCAAAGCTGCCATGGTGGAAATGTGCAAATTCTCTTTCAAGGTGACCGGTCAACTGGCAGTTCCACCAGAAGGCCAAAAAAAAAAAAAAAAATTTGTTATTATTATTAAAAAAGAATAAAAGAAAAATGTTCACAAGAAAGAGTCCACGGGTGGGGCATATGAGAAGCCCAAAAAAGCCTCAGCGGCTTCTTTGACGCTGGCGGTGATGAGGATGCTGTCTGGGGACTGGCCAATGGAGTTAGGGACTGGCTCATCTGTAAACTCTGGATCAAAGTGTCGCAGGTCACTGGGGCCACTCTGTGGAAAGGGCAGAAAAAGAATTTAGACCCAAATACTTTGTGAGTGTGCAATTCAATTCAACTCAATATGGAGACAAGCACCCTTGTACGGAGACTCACAGTGTTATCATCTCAGGCCCACTGTTTAGCAGCCTTTGACAGTTTTAGTTTGACCTTTTTTGTATCCTATTGCACATTGTCTCAGTAAAAACAGTGATTTAGTATGCTACACTCACACTAAGCTCATAAAACAGAAGCTAAATGCAAACATGCCACTCTGCCACACAGCAGTTTGCAGGGGAGGACTTTGGTCTCCTAGTTATTAAAAGAAGTTTATAAAATGCTCAGGAAATGATGGAGAACAACCTCCACAACCTGATCCCTCACTTTACATATTACTACCTGACAGGCCAATTTTAACTCTGCCCTAGGGATCCTACTCGGTCTCTATACCTTAACTTCCCCCCTTTAGTAAAATGGGGAGGCTGGGGAATATTTTAAATTTGCCATGCAAATAAAGCATGTGAGACAACAAAAAAAACCCAGCTAAATTTAGATGGATCATCAGCAAAAAGTCAATTACCACCTATTTTTAACTTTGTTTGGACAGACACAGGGAAAGAAAAGTTGCATTCCCTAAACACAGCCATACAGCCACTTGCCCCAGCTCCTGGGCACCCCACAAAGACAAGGGGTAAAAAGACCCTCTCCATGCACTCTATAATTAGAAGTGATACGTACCACATTTGGGTTAAAAGGGGGTGTAATCTTCTTATTAATGAGATCATCCCAGTTAATTGGGGAGAAGAAGATGTGATTCTTAATCTCCATCTGTTAACAAGAGAGAAAAATAGATTAATTCAGACCCAAGCTAATGTGAACAGTATGGCCCAGTCATCCTCCCGCACTGCATGTGGGCACTGCCAGTTTGCACTTACAAAGTCCTCCTTGGCACCAAGTCTCTTTGTCCTGTCCTTCTGCAAGAGGCCTTCCAGAAGATGTCTAGCTGAGTTGGTAATATTTGGCTTCAGCTGCAAGGGTTTGTTCAAGATATTGTCGTACATTTCCGCAGTGTTCCTGCTGTAGAAGGGTGGCTGTGGGAAGCAGAAAAGGAGGAGTTAATGAGGCTGACAGGCAGGCATGGGGTTTCTTGTGGGGAAAGGCCGAGTAAGGTTGTTTGATCTGTCATGAAGGATTTGTTGCTTACCAAGCCATAAAGCATCTCATACAGGACTGCTCCAAGGCACCACCAGTCCACAGTCCGGTCATAGGGCTGCTTATGGAGAACTTCAGGAGCAAGATACTGTGTAAAAGAAGGAAAGCACCATGTGAGCCTTAAGGATCTTTACAATCAACAAAGCCTCCCCATTCATGAGTGAAAGCAGCTTACTGAATCCCAGCAATATCTAAGCTAAAGGAAAGCTACAACATTTTTACAAACAGGCAGATGGTTTGAGAGCTGCACTCTCCTGCTCAGCAAGCTCCATGTATCCTAAAAGTGCTCACTGGCAGCCCCGTATTAGAAGGCCCATGATGCCCCCTGCTCATGTAACCAGCCTTACACGCATAAGAGAAGTCAGTTTTGACTATGAGAACAGCTCTTGCTATTGCTCTGAGAGTGGGGGCCCTGAGGGGTGGCTGTACCTCTGGTGTGCCGCAGAAGGTGGAGGTCGTGCCATTGTGCTCTATGTTTTCTTTGCAGAGTCCAAAGTCAGTCAAGACAATGTGCCCCTGTGAATCAAGCAGGATGTTCTCTGGCTTCAAGTCTCTGCAGGAAGAGATGAAAGAAGATAAATGTTAGTTAGAGGAGGTGCAGTGAGAATATTTTAGGTGCAGCTGTTCACAGAAGTTCACCAAGCCACCACAAAATATTAAAAGCAATTCCAAGCTCCTACTGAGCTGAACTTTTCCATGCTTATTTAACAAAGCACATGTTTGTTTCTGAACAGCAAACTGAACAAGGCTGCTCACCGATAAACGATGTTCAAGGAGTGCAGATAGCCCAGTGCACTGGCAATTTCAGCAGCATAAAATCGGGCTCTCGGCTCCAGGAAGCAACGCTCCCTCTGGAGATGGTAGAACAACTACAGGAGACAGAGAGAACAAAGTTGTGTAAACGGCGCCAAAGCCTCTTAACAATGCACTTAATTACACTCGACATATATAGCAAGGGAGAACAATAGCAGGAAATGGCCTAACGATCCTTTGGTGGTTCAAAACCTGGCAGGCAGAAACATTCAATCTAGCAACTTCTCCCCCATGACTTTTCCCCTTGCAACTTTTTTTTGTATTTAAAAGGAAGGGTGAAAATGTCTACCCTACCACCATGCACATGATAGGAAATACTATTTAATTTTCTTACGCTTACCTCTCCACCATTGATGTAGTCCAGGACAAAATACAATTTGTCTGCAGTTTGGAAGGAAAAGTGAAGCCCGACCAGGAAGGGGTGTTTCACATTTTTCAGCAAGACATTGCGCTCTGACATGATGTGCTTCTCCTGAAAACAACAGAAAACATTAATATTTAGTACACTTGCTTAACAATAGCAGTAAAAAAGCTTTTGATGGACTTTGCAATGGCATTATGAAAGGCAGCTTACCTCCTTCTTCTTCAGGATTGCTTTTTTCTGCAGGACTTTAACAGCATAGAAATGCTCTTCTGCCTTATGCCGCGCAAGGAGGACCTGAAAGTGCAAAAGATTCCAGAACTGAGCAATCCTGAAATACAGAACAACTTGTAAACACAACCAGCAACAAGCCTTTACGTTAGCTGCTGAGCGCTGCCACATCCTGGTTTAATGTGCAAGCCCTTTGCTGGAAATGCCTGACACTGTTATCATTCTGGCAGATCAATATAACCAAAGATATTACATCTAGTTTCTTTCTCCTCCAAAAGCAAAGAATATCTATTCTTTGCAGAACTAGTGAACTGAGTTCTCTGGCTCTGTTATGACTCATTCAAATGCAGCGTCCCTGCTCCTGCTCCCTCTCCTTGCACTGGACGGCAGAATGTGCTCAGGTTTGGTTTAAGTGACCACCATTCACCAAAGGCAGTACAAAATCCACTCTGTGGTATTTCATAGAAGAGCTCAAGAGTAAATAAATTTAAATAAGAAAAAAGTTGCGCTTACCTTCCCAAAACTGCCTTTTCCAATCACTTTTAAGAAATGAAAGTCTGATGGTTTGGCATGTGGGTTGGATGAGGGGCCAAGATTGATCTGCTGTGAAGGACTGGGCTAGAAAAATAAACGGAAACCACATTCATTACAACAGTTCGGCAGTGAGAGTCCCAAGAATTTTCTTTTTCAGAAATATAAATGGAGTGATCTTGAAAATAAAGTTTAACACTCTTATTGCCTCTAAAACTTCATCTCTAACAGATATCCTAAACTAACAGGTACACCCTAAGAAGAGTCTAACAACCATAGCTCACTTAGAACTGCTTGTTGAAGTCTTAGACACATTCCATAATGAAATAACAACTCATAACACTTTTTAAATATTTCTTCATGTTTGAAACAGGAGAAGTTTCAGTCTAACCAGATTACACTTTCTTGTTTACATTAGTGTGAACTATGAGGTGCACTAATGCAATACTCATGATGCTAATTTCGCTACACTTCTATTAGTGGCTGAATTGATGTTCTAAAAACGTCAGAGAGTAAAATCTACTTACCGGAGGAGAAGGATTTGCATTCATAAGTTCAGGCTCTTGAGGCTGAGAGATTTTCAAGATAGACTGAACTTCAGGGCTGCAAGGATTAGAGCACACATGATTAGGAGAGTTACCAGGACCAGCAGGCAATCTTTCCACCAGAGGGCAAGCAAGTATCGCGGAAGAGGAGTTCTAGCTAAGCCTACTACAGAAGGCAGCCAAAACAATCTATTCGATTTAGGGGGTAAGATGTTTTTTGAAGCAGTAAGTTACATCATAGAAAGAAATTTATTTATACTCCAATTACAGCACATAATAGGGACTGGTCAGTAGAAATCTCCTCCGACTCATTTGTCCCAAACTCATTTCACAGAGATTGTTGTGAAGTGAGTAACACCTCAATAGGACAAATAAAGTCTTCCGTAACAGTAATGCCAGAGGAATTACAGCAAACAAATATTTTTAAACTGGTTCTCGCAATAGCTGAAGAAATATGTGACTAAAATCGCACCAAAATTTCTGATACTTACTGCTTGCATGCATAGGAGTTGGTGGCTATCTTCTGAATGAAGTCGTTTAGTCCCATTCTTCTCTGCTTCATGAAAGCTATAAAGTAAAAGGAAAGGAGAAACAAAATCGTTAAGCCACCCTGAAAGAAAAAACACGGCCCCTTGAGCATCTTCGAAGAAGTCCCCATGCCGCTCACCGATGAGGATGGCCACCATTCCCCTCATCTTCGAGTAAGTCAAGGTCGGACCAGACGCCTCGGCTGCTTTCACGGTCATTTTGAAGCGAGAGGGGGCTAACCAGCAAGCGCTCAGTGCCACCAGCTCCCAGCACCGCACTGACTGGGCGCAGCACCCGGCGGCGTTTAAGTGGCGGCGCTGATGGGCGGGAGCGGGGCGGGGCGGCGACGATCGCGCCCCCTCGACGTCCTTTGGGGGCGGCCAGCGGCGCCTCGGGGGACGTCGAGGGTGGGAGGGGAAGGCAGTCGTCGCTGCCGTTACCACCACCCCACCTTGGGGTACACCCACACTACCCCCACACACATTGCTTCAGGATGCCGCGCATCCACAGGCAAACACATCAAATCCCTTCTTTTTCCCTTGACAGCAAACTCCCGTAACCCTGTCTCTCTGTCTCCTCCCCTCCTCCCTTTTTCTATCCGGCCCTACTTATTTTACGGTTATATAAAGTTGAAATCTGGCTCTGTCTTTAGGACGAACAATTCTTCCGAAAGTGTGGGTGTCCCCCCACAAACCCGCAGCCTGCGTCCGCTCTCGGTCCCGCCGCACCGGGTGAACGGCGATAAGGGATGCTGACGTTTCCCTGAAGGAGCCGCAGTGACTCAGAAGAACAAAATTTCCTGCCCGGTTTTCAATAAAACAAACAAATATCCCTTCTGTGCACTGCCCTGATCCTGGCTGGGACATAACTAAAAGGAAAAGAAAAAAACAGAAGGGATTTTTTTAATGCCAAAAAGGGAAACAACGGAGGGAAAAAATAATCCGTTCCCTGAACTTGGAGGGGAGAGCAGAAATCTACTTCTAGAAAAGGTGGGGAAATGATCGAGGCATAGACAAGTGCATAAAAGGGTGGGAGGGGAGAGAAGAAAAAAAAAATTTAAAAAGCTAACAGCCCCACTCTGCAGATTTTGATTTTACTGTACACAGTCATTTGGGAACACCGCGTACTCGGGATTTAATGGCTCAGTCGCTTCCATGCGGGCGCGCCGGGGGCACAGGAGCGCTGATGCATGTAGGAAGCCCAAGGTGAAAGGATGCAGCCGGGTCCCTCCTCCCGGGGGGCGCGGGAAGGCTCTGCGAGGGGGGGGGTACCACGGCGTCCCACCAGGCTCCCCTGCCGGGGCTCATCCCCGCTCGCAGCCCTGACACGGGGCAGGCGCGTCCGGGGGTGCCGGGCTCCTGCGCCCTCCAGGCGGCTGGAACTTTCCACCCGACGGAGTGTTATTCACGCGCGTGTTTCGCCTCGCTGTCTGAACGAATGGCTGGGTTGCGGCCAGCGGCTCCAGCTGCAACCTGCCCCCATCCTCCCCCCGCCCGGAGATCGTCTTTTTACTCCTTTTTTTTT
>VXBR01000945.1:367474-461844 GCA_013400215.1 Cisticola juncidis | reverse complement strand
ATATATATATGTATGTATATATAGCTGTGATTGTGCATTTAATTTAATATTTATTCCATCCTGTTTAACTCTTCTGTGTTGAACAGCATACACAGAACTTAGAACTCTTTCATCTCGTCTCAGGTCACACTGATGAAAGGTCTGTAAGTGCTGAAACCCCAGAGCATTTGCCTTGATTATTTCAAGAATATTTGTCTTTAGGTGCTGCAACCACAACTAGTAAACTTCCAAGCCACTTTGGCTGTGTGAGTTGAATCATAGAATAACATAACTCCTATATTGTGCTCACTGAAATATATGTTACACTAGTGACTAATGAACTAGTGAACATATTCGTTAAAAACAGCTTAATAGGAAAATGTGTTTTGTTCTTGGAGTGGGAGAAAGTCTATAATGAAGTTAGAAACTGTGAGAACCAACATTATTTATTTAATATAGTGAGTGTTTTCTCTTTATACACATTTTTATTCTCAGATGTGGTGTTTTTAAATATTGAAGAATATTATGAGACTGATTTAGGGTTTCCCACTTAGTTGTGGGACCATCCATAAGCCTATTTGTGGCTGCCAGGAAAGACCACAAACTTCTCAGCATTTCTCAGTATCTTGTGCCTTTAACAGTGTCTCTCAAGTCCTGTTAATTCAGGGATTACTTAGTTTTTTTGAAAACTATGGATCACCTTGTGCAGCACAGCTGTAAGATTCAAATTCACAAAAAAACCCTATAATGAAGCCAAGCTTTGGGCATTTACTCACTTGCCTTTATCAAGAGTGTTTTGAGAATATTATTTCATTTATTTCTATGTTTCTTTTGCTTTACAATTACTTAGGAAAAACATTGCAGCTATTGTTGTAGGTCAACAACTGATGTTCCATGGACTTCTAGTACTGTCAGAGACTGTGAGACACCTCTGAATGGTATCTAACATGAACCATTACTGGAGGTGAGACTCTGGACCATGAGAACCTTTTGCTTGGAACAAGGAAGCAATTTAAATGCTCTTTAAGCATTTTAAGAATGTTAAAGTAATTAAAAACTATTTTATCAATATATTACAGCTATTGACTTGTAAAAAGTCCTGTTTCGAAAGACACAGTCGTTTTCACAGGAGATCTTAAAATAGATTTCAAAATCACATTTTACTTTGAATTTGCTCCACAGGAAGAAATGCAGGCTTCCCGGCTATGGGCCATCATCCATGAGCATGGCTCAGCATCCTGACACTTCTGTGAGGCCAGCTTACAAGAAATGTGGAACTGCTGAATTCTTTTCACAACACAAAATGTTTAGACTGCTAAGAAAGGAAAAAAAAAAAAAAAAAGGAACTAATGTGGGAGTGTGTGGGGAACTCCATATAGAAAGAGGAAGTATCGTGTGACTGATCAGGAAATGGGTACAAAGCATGTGTTTTGGTAGTATTTTCACTTGTTTTGGGGGCATTTCCATAGAGAACTGGAATCTGGCCCTGCGTTTAGGTATTACTTCACTCCGGAGCGAAAGGCAGGCACTAATTTGGAGCGAAACACACCAGCTGTCAGCCTTTGCACATAGCAACACGGCAACAGCTGAAGGCAGGCCGCACAAACACAACATCCCACGGAAATAACACTGTTGTAGAGCCATTCTGGGCTTCAGGAATCAACAAACAATGCTCTGACTTCTATCAGAAGAGAAAGCTATTTTCGGGGCCATATTTTCTGAAAGAAATTTATTCTCTTTTACCTCCAAAAACGCTGGGATACATCTGTGCTACAAAAACTCCAGGGAAATATGCACAGCAGCAAGGTGCAGACATGATGAAAGCCATTTCTGATCCTACTTTCCAAGGCATTTCTTTGCCATGCACAGATTTGACAGGATAGAAATTTAGCCCTCATCTTCCCATAAACATTATCTAGTCTAGAGTATGCTGCCAAGCCTCATGATGTCAGGGCTGTTCACTCCTTTGGTTTTGTCGTGTGATTTTTTTTTCCAGAACCAAGAAAAAGTCCAAAAATGTGTCAGTTCTTCTTGTGTAAAGTTCTGCTTATTCATTTTCTCTTGAGCAAGTTGCTGTTAGTCAGATGTTTGCAGAGTTGTGGGGACTGCCCTCAGTGCAATGAAGTAATTTTTAGAGGAAGTCCTTGTATGGACAATTTGTTCATTGTTTTGGAACACTTCAAATAGCATTTCCAGGAGGGCCAATTCAAATTCCAGATTTGATTCCCCTTATTAAGTCATTCCTCAGTCAGCTGAGGCGAGCTTGGGTATGCTGGTGCAAGTGAGCTGCACAGAAAGCTGAGACAAAATCCCTAACAGAGGATATTTTGGACCCTCCACTCCAAAACAGAAATGTAATTATCTTGCAGAGTTATAAAGGGACTGAAATAAATGAAAGATATATTTCAAGGGCTGTCATCATAAAGCTCCTGAGCAACATGCTCAGTGAAGTAGAGTGAGACAATTATTTGGAGGACTCTTTTTGCCATTGGCTTTGCCCTCTCTGGAGAATGAAACTTCTTAGCTGAAATTAATTCAAACTTGACCCATCCCCATTTGCTAAGTAGATAACATTTGTCTGGATCACAGTGTAACAAAAGTGTCATGGTGTAATTTCCTACACTGCTCCCTTGGTCTTTGTCATGCATTCTTTTTCAGCTTTGCTTTTTTCCTCTGTCTTTTCAACATTTCTACGCATCCTTGGAGTGATATTTTTGCCTTAATCTGCTTCTCTGTTTCACTTTCTTTTCTCTCTCAGGCCTTTCTTTCTTCCTGGCTGTTTCAAGTTGAATCCAGCCAACACCATCAGCTACAGTCACCTTCAGTGGCCCATCATTAGTACAAAGTCATCTTCAAACTTATATGAGGTCATTTCTCATGTTTTTATTTCATAAGGTGAAGTCAAATAGGATGTGGAAAGTACGACAGTGTTTGCCACACACTTCAAAAAAGATTTAAGAAACTGGAGGGAGCCAGAGTGGAGGGCTATCAAGGTTCTAGTGCACAGGACCACTGAGGAGAGGTTGAAGAGCTGAGCTGGTATAATCTGATGAAGAGGAGGCCAAAGACAGTGGAACAGCAGCCTATGACTTAATGATCAAGAGCTACAATGACACTAGGACCAAACTTCCCAGTGGTGATGAAGGTGCAAGAGGGAGCAATGGCAGCAAGATGAGTGTTCAGCTTTGCCATTAGGTAACAAAATGCCCACCTGGAGCATGCTGCAGCCTGAGTACAGGTTGCTTTGAGAGATGGAGCAAACCCTGTCCTTGGAGGTTTCTGAGCCTTGACTAGACAAAATCCACATTGACCTGCTGCAGCACTGATCATAGTCTGGCCTTGGAGTTCGATGGGCCCCTTCTAAACAACACTATAACACCAAAAACAGGTATTTGTCCCCTCAAAACACTCAGTGCAGACTTCTTCATGTTGTCCCTCATGTAGCCAATCTCTCCTGAATGGGAAGAGGAAGAATATAGTATTTCTTTTTTTTTTAAGTGAAGGATCAAGTAAACTAATTGTGACAGCTAAAGTAATTCTGGTAATAAGTAGAATACCTCTAACTCTTGCTTTAAATGGAATACGTCTCACGTGGATAGTGTGCCTTCAATTTTACTCCCTTTCAAAACTATATTTGTGCAAGTGCTGGAAGATGTGCAGCTAGAGCACAATGCTGAGAGCCCAGGAAACATGCCCAGCAGAGCAGAACCTGTACTTTCTGTTGTTAAAACGATGTTGGAATTCTGATATTATGTACTAACAGACCTAGGAGGAAAATGTGTGTGTGCATGGAGAAATATTTCTGTCCCCCAGCCAGGCTGGTCTTGAGGTTCAATGGTATTTATAGAGCCCAGACCATGGTAGGTCACTCTGTATTTGAATGTATACTCTCAGTTCTACAAACCAGTGCAGACAGTGAATTTTATTTTTAGGTAGACAAGTAGCCTTCTTAGTTTTAGTGGAATGATTCACATCCTCGTAGTGATATATATGTGGGCCGTTAAAATGAATGTTCTTTATTTGTTGTTTCAATGTTTGTGTCTTTTCTCTGAGCTTTTCTAACGCAATATTTGTTCAGTTATTTTTTCCCTGGGGCTGTCTACAGATATCCAATGCTTTTTATGGAGAGGTGTTTCTTTTAAAGTTCTAATTCCTTAGTACTAATAAATTCACTTATTTTTACTGAGATGCTGTAAATATTTTGTTAACGACAGATTGTAAGCCACAGTCTTGCATTATCTTTTAACATATTTGCAATCTTATTTTTTGTCCAGCCATATTAAAAACAACAGCAATTTTCCATTTGTTTTAATTTGCAGTAAATGAGTTTATGCTGCTGTGTTTTACACAGACAAGAGCTTGTGTTCTTCAGTAATTATTTCAAGACAATGCTACTAGAACGAAGTTATAGACTAAATGAAAATGATAGCGTATCTCAGGCAAACTAAGCAATTTTGCTAGACCATATTAAATTCTGATTATATTAAAAGGTTTTTAATTCATTTCCCTCACTGCTGAATAGAATTACAAATCAGCTTCTGAGAAGTACAGTGACAAATATATAAATATCTGCTTGGGACTACAGAGGGTGTCAAAAATTATTGTGATCGTTGACATAATTTAAAATGAATATATGCCAGTGACTGAGGTCACACCCCTCAGTCCACTAACTCCTGAGAAGTGGGAAGATTTCTGAGGTCTTAGACATCAGTCATTGCTACAGTTTACATGGAAAAGTTTAAAACATAGTTCCTTCTCTGCATGAGCAGAAGTCTCTCATCTCCTGTGCAGGAGCTGAAGAAGCAGAAGGTGCTTCTGGAGATTTTCAACTCTTTCCTGAGGCAATCCATCTGTGGACAGCCTGCTCTCTGCCTAGGGCCTTGAAAGAGAATTAGAGGTTAGTGCTTAGCAAGCCTTAGTTAGCCCTTCTCTCTTCTGAAACACATTTACCTCAGAGCAGTTGCATTGGTGTGAACAGGATTCAAAGTCTCCTCCTCAGTGAGGCTGTTCTGTTTCTGGATCTGTTTGTGCTGTGTGGTGGTAAGGGCTGATGGATTCCAGAATGTAGCTACTTCTGAGTCTGCCTTGGTTAGGGTTCCCCTCCCCTGGATACACCTCACCCTTTGAGAACTGCAGGCACACAGATTTCTCTTACAAAATTGCAAGAAAAATATTGCAGAAAAATATAATACAGAGGAACCTTGGCTTACCACTGCTGAAGAAAAATTTGTATTTTTTCCTTGTAAGCACATGCAACATAAGCACATGATCACTGTCAGGGTCACTTTTGCAAGCAACAAATACTTAGTTCTGTGTTTTATCTGCATGGACATTGAGGATTTCGCACTACTGAATATCACCAAGAATAAGTTAAACCCAGCTCATCCAGCCTTCCTTCATAGTTAAGGGAGAGAAAAGGGCACAGAGAGGGACCAATTCTTCTCCTCAGCCAGTTCTCCTGTAAGTCAAAAGAAGTCTTTGTCTGCTCTTTGTCACAAAAAATAGTGACAACTGTGACAGCACCACCCCCTTTGCAGGGGTCTGAAGTCAGGAGAAATGATGCTTTTGGTTTTTATTTGAGAAAAATTCTTCAGAGCTACAAGTACTGCAAGCACAGTTTTTCACAAAAAGTCATCTCAAATCTTCCACATTGCAGTATCTGAGTCTCCAAAGAGTTCTGTTTCCTGCCTGACACCAGTGGCTGAAGAATCAGCTCAAGGCTGTCCTGCAGGTAAATCTGGAAGGACTTCCCATGCCTTCAGTCCAGACTGTTACATTTCTATTTTAGTGAAAGTTCAGTATGACACATAGAGAGACAGGTATATTGACTGTAATTAAGCTTTATTAGACCTTTGATCTACTACCATGTTGTAGTGCATAAATTAATGCCTTAAAAGAAAAATCAAATGTAAAATAATTATCTTCTCTAATTTGCAAAGCTGAATTTCTAGCTGTGCCTTTAGAGCACTTTCATCACATTTTTAATTGAGCTAGCTTTTGTGTCAGGAAATATGGCTTTATTGCAAAAGATGAGGACAAAGTAGGAAAAAAGCTGATATTTCATTAAACTGAGAAATGCCATGGGCATGAAATTGTAATCCCTACAATTGGCAGTTGTGTCCTGGCAGAAGAGCCCTTAAACTTCAACTACTCTGGGATGAGGTCCCAGATTAGTAAACCGCGAGCACTTTTTCTGCTTTGACTGAAATTAGCCTGGATACCCAATTAACATGTGTAAGAAAAAGAACAGCCAGCATCCCCATTTCATCACCACTGCCAAGAAGTGGTGCCTAAATACTGCATTTTTAACTGGGTCATTCCCCAGATGTGATTTCACATGTAGCCAGCTGTGGACTTAACTGAGAAGACAGTGACTTGGTAGTGAAGAGAGAGCAGGAGCCAGCAAAAGGACATTAAGAGCCTTCTCACGACACATTAGCTCATAGTGGGGTAATCACTGGCCTAGTGCAATTCAGGCAGAAGAAAACACCACTCAAATTAAATCAGCTTCCCTGTGTGGACTTCTATATTTAAAAAATATATATATTATGGCTATAGTTACCACTGCTTAGGAATCAGTGTAATTTGCAACATTCACACACTACTGTGAGATTTCATGACTGATTGAGTGTGTTTAGCTAATTAAATGTATTTCTAAACTTGTTTCATAAAAGTTTATCATCTAGATCAGGATTTAATGTCTATGCATAGAAGCCAAGAGTGGTTATTGGTCAGGGGAATTAACCAAGAGCATTAAGGATTCAGAATCAAAGCAAGGAAGTGAAAGATTTCCTCCTAATGGGGACAGAGTCTTCTGGGATTTTTCCCAGGGGGAGAGTTGCAAAAATGGCAAAGGAAACAGGAAGCAAATCCCCCGAACATCCGAGTGAAATCTGCCTCAGGATCAGACATCTACTGTCATTTTAGGAGCAGTTCATGTTTACTGGGACATTTACACTGTGTAGTCACAGCAATTTTAGGGGTGAATTTTTCTTGGCTTAAATGCAGTTCTGATATGTCATCTCACCACAGCACCAACAATCTAAGTTAATCTGGTATACTTTCCATTTGTAAATAATATCTAAGCTTATAATCAATTAGGCAAAGGGAAATAAAGACAAACAAAACACATGCAAAAAAATCCACATCCCTCCAAAAATCTGAACTCCAAGATAGAAAGGAGACAGAGTAAGAAGAAGGCATGTGAGCTCGACGCACTCAATTTATTCTATCTATGCCAAAACTACTGAGGCTTCTCTTTGTGCACAGCCCAGTTCTCCTGCATACAGACCAGGGGTCACTGAGTGGCCACTTCTGCTCTCAGATGCATTCACAGGACTCTTGCTGTAGCTAATGAGAGCTCTGCTCACACCATGGGTCAATGCTGAAACGTGTCTGACAGCTTATTAAACAGATCTGCCAGAGTTCTGTTGTTTCTCCTCATTATGTCACGGCATAATTCCTCTGGAGCGTTTGCGCTGCACGCTGTGCGCTGCGGCCGTGTGCGCAAGCCGGGTTGTTGTTGTTTTCTCCCAGCAAACCCTCAGTGGGTGAGAGCCTGCGTCTCATTTTGACATGAGAAACATCCTTCAATTAAGCTTGGCTCGGAGACAAAGCCTTTCAGCCCAGAGTAAAGGCTCATCAGAAGCAGAGCACCCTGCCCGCCCGGCCCCACTGCCTGCCCTGTGCACACCCCCCGTACCTGCGTCCTCACCACCCCAAAGGGTCCTGGGCTCCGGCTTGGACAGCAAATCTCCCTTGTTCTGGGGCTCCTTCATCTGAAAAACACAGAGGGAATACATCAAGTCATGAGAGCTTCCTATTGAGGTGGGTTTTGCTTTACAAAGCTGAAGACAAATATTATTTTCCATCTAAAGTGCATATTTCAGGTGACAGTGTGAGGCCCCTCTCCAGCTGTTTCTATAATCAGGGGTAAACTTATGAAGTGTGAGGTACTGTGATCTCTCAGAAAACAAAAGGGCCCTGTGAGTCCCTGTATTTTGAATAGCGTTTTTCCATTCAAGGTGTGGGTGTTGATTTTATACTGTGGGCCAGATGGTCCAGCCCCATTCTCCTACCTTGGCCCTGCAGAGGTAAGGAAAGGGAAAGGAAATGGTAGGCAGGGTCCCAAAGGCATGGAACTGTCTGCAGAGACTTACTTTGCCCATTTTCTTTCACAACAGGGACAACCTTAACAGGGGTGAGACTTGGTGTAAGGGACGCACAGGTGCAATCCCTTCACATATCCTTGGACTATCACCAACGTTGGAGCTACACATGCATGTTCCCCTTCCAGATTAACACTTCATCCTCATCCTATTGCAGTGCCTCTAACAGCTTGCCCTCTAGACCTCTTTTACTCACACATGAGGTTTCAATCAGAGCTGTGGAGGAATTTTGGGAACCGGGAGTGTTATTGTCCTCTGTCACCACTTTGATAAAAACTCTGACCCCAGTGGTGCTGTTTCTGGGTGATAACCTGAGTGTGAGGGTGAAGCAGGATTACATCACTGCTAACCTGATCTGTCCCAAAGTACTCTTCAGGCTCTCCACCCTACTGAAACCCTGCATCCAATATTAGCATGGGAAGCAGCAGCCAAACAGCAAATAAGGTGCTGCAGAAGAACAAGGTAGAGGATTCCCACTGGAATTTTGGCTTTTGGTGAAGAGTTCTGATGTCCAAAGACAGGAGGAGTTTTTTTGCTTGCATCAAAACTTAAACACTTCTTTATACAAATGCGCTTTTCTCAAAGTCTGCAGACCTGACAGATTGGGGAGTTTGTCAGTGTGGGTCTGGAGCTCTGGTGGGTTGCTTCTGTAGAGTTTTCAACTGTATTTTTCTTTGTGTAGTTGGCTTTAGAAATACTTTCATTCAAAAGAGTCTCGACTCAAATGGCACTTCCCCCCCATTACACACACTCTAAACAGGCGTGAAGCTGCCTGGAGGAGGCACAGGATTGCAAAACATTGAAAAGGTGGCTCGCTCTTCTGGTTGCATATTTCTGATTATCTTTATTCATATAAACACATGACAAATAATATGGAAAAAATAGGCATTCAGGACAGCCACTATTCTGGCTACTGTAAAACTCCTTGATTAAAGAGCCAGAGGGGCTTTGGGAAAGAAGCAGCACAGGAGTAGGAAGTAGGTGCAGGATGAAGGGAGAGAAGGAGAGAAAGTGCTTAGTTTGATGCATTTGAGGCAGAACAGTGATAATGCTCAGAAAAACACAAACTCAGAAAACACAGGGAATTTTAAGAAAAAAGCAAACTCTAAACCTGGATCTGCCCCTCCAGAAAAGCACATCTTTATGTACAATGTATGAAAAGTATATATGGGCAGAGCCACTGTGTCAAAGACAGAAGTGTTGTGTCCACAACATCCATAAGCAATACAATTCAGACTCTGGATGCTGAAAGCATCCAAACCTTGAAGTCTGTTACCTAATGGAGTGCAGTAAACATGGAAACACTTGGCTACCTTGCCATGAGACGAGAGGCATCACTGTCAAAGTTTGCAAAAATAAAAGTCTGGAAAGCTGTACAGATGGGCACATGGAAACACTCCCATGCAAGAAAACTTATGGTGAACAGGTTCTAAACAGGAACAGAGCAGAAGGGGAACAGTGCACTAAAAGCAATGACCCCCTGAAGGATCACACATGTCTCTCCCTCACCTCATGCACACACAGTGTCCTGCATGTGCAGGCAAAGGCAGTTGGGGCTTGTGTCAAGGGACCTGAATCACCAGTGTATCCATCACCAGGAGCAGCTCTGGGTGGGAGTGAAGGTGCACATTTGTTCCTGCTGACAGGAGGGTCCACAGTAGACACCGACAGCAGCAATTGATGCAGCAGCATCAATCACCCTGTGTGTCTCATCAAGGGCTAATGCCAGGAAGGCACAGAGCTGACAACAACCTGACCACACTCCAGAGGGTGCCTGTCTGCAGGGCCAGAGCCAGGCCCTGTATTCTGTATTTCTGTATTCCACGGCAGGGATGGAAGGGAAAAGCATTAACTCTTATGAAACACAGAGAACACCAGGTACAGAAGTGACTCAAATGGGTAGGAAATCTAGTTTGAAATAGCTTCTGGAACTCCTTTAGCACTAAGTGTGCCCACTGTATTAGTGTATGATAATATTAACAAATACATCCATTTCAATAATTTTGTTAATTTACTTTTTTTCTCCTTTAGTTTCCTCACAATTACCTTTATGTACAGTGGCACTTTAATCACACCTTCCATTTTTATGTCTATGCTTCCATTTCAATTGAGGTTCTTGAAACTTGTGACTTCCTTGAGAAGAGTGCCTTTGTTATTGTGTGCAGAATGTTTCTTTTGAATGTTTTCCTTGATTTTGTTCACATACTACCAATTCAGTATTTCAGTTCTGCAACAGTTACGCTGAAGTAGATTTTCTTTTCATTTGTGGCAGTGAAATGCAGACCGTGGTGCTTGTAAAATGTGGACTAAGTCTGTTTCCTAGCTGACATTGCTCAAGCCTGGAGTTCAGTGAAGGGAAGTGAGACAAGTAACTTAAAGTGAGTGGCCAGGCCTTTGTGCTAGCTGAGTACACATAAGCCACAGTAGCTAAAACCTCAACAGGTCAAATATTTTAAAACAATATCCATAAAATGCAGTATATAAACCAGCAAGTGTTTTCATACCATGAAGCACAACTTCTCCCTTCCTACATTTCTTGCTCTCCAACAATGTGACCCTGAAAGACCAACTGCCAAGGTGAGAGGGACTGCTCCCACTAAGCCTTGCCCCAGGAATCAGCTATGGAAAACTACATCCTTTGGTTTGCAAGAGGTAAACCACGTTGGAGGCTCTTTCTCTGAAGCAGAGTTTAACAGCACTAGACTATGTTCTGACTTTTCTCCAATCTCAGTGTCATTGGAAGAAGATAAAGGGAAGTAGAAGTCAGAAGTTCATATGTCAGTGCAAGCAACATTAAATTTGAAGTACTGGTTTTGGCTAACTTTCAGTGCTTTATATATTTTGGGCAAAAATGCCATTAATTGCATGATCCTGCTTTTTCTTGTTTTAGAAAGTAAAAGAACACCAGTCTTTATAAATGCTTAATAAAATAGCGACTGCATCACTTCCTTCTCTGCTCCTTTTGACCTAGGCTCACAGTTCTCTTCAGCTGTAATGCCTTTTTGGTGTGCCCTCAGCCAGGAGACCACCCCTGAAATAAAGACTGGGAAAGAGACAAGGTAGGCAGGCTGGCTCCCCATTCTTGGTGTAGGAAAAGGAATGGGAAAGGCTGTTGAAGTTCAATACTTCATGAGATATTCTGAAAAATCTTCCATCTTTCTCATGGCAGCCAGTATGGGGAAGCTTGAGGGCATCCAGACTTTCATACAAGCATCTCTTTGGGTGAATATAGTTGGGTTGATCAGTCTGGAGAAGAGAAGCACTGAGGAAACCTTATGGCAGCTTTCAGTACAGAAAGGGGCCCAAGAGGAAGGCTGTAGAGGGACTTTATGCAAGGGCATGTAGTAACAGGAAAAAGGGGAATGGCTTTAAACTGAAAGATGGTAGGATTGGATATTATCAAGAGATTCTTTACTGTGGGGGTGTTGAGACATGGGAACAAGTTGCCTGGAGAAGTTGTGGATGCCCCATACCTGGAAGAGTTCAAGGCCAGATTGGTTGGGGCCCCAAGCAACCTGGTCTAGTGGAAAGTGTCCTTACCCATCACAGAGGAGTTGGAATTAGATTATCTTTTAAGGTACATTCCAGCCCAAACCATCCTATGTTTCTTTGATTGTGGGAGCCCCAAAGGAGCTGAGACCTGGGGAAATTGATTCCTCCTTTGCTGTGGTGTGGGGTCCACATTTCTTCACTGTACACAGCAAGGTGCCAGCAGCAGACAGCACCAAAAAAAGGAGAAATAAAATGGTTTAAAGAAGACATGTTGCTCTTTGAATAACAGTGTTATGAAGGCAGGTGGCACTTCTGCTCTAAAAGGTCACTACCTGAAACTCTTAATGCATGTGGTTGTAGAAGGATTGCTGTTATTTAGCTTTCAGCCAGTCCTCACCTGCTCTGTTGAACCAAGAGCCAGAAAAATGTGCTTGCAAAGGCAATTTCAACTCTGAAGCCTAATTTACACATCAACATTGTTAATTATTTAATTGCTGAACATCTTAACAGCAAGAGCTCATTATTGGCTGCATATTCTGTTCACTTGAAAGGACATCAATGCCAACAGTGGAAGCAGAATACCTTATCTAGACTAAATACCACAGCCACTTTGTATTAGAAAGAAAAAATGTTGCTCATATGTACAAAATGATACTCATTTATTAAACTGTCTGCTTTCATTGCTATTTTCTGGAGTCCTGAAGAGGATCTACCTTATTCAGCAAGACACAGCCTTGGGATCCAGCATATTTTTGCTGCTGGGATGGCAATGATTATCCTGTTTTTGTTTGAGGTTCTCAGTTATACAAATAAGTCACTGAATTCGTTATGACAGTTAACGTGTTCAGATTTACATCGTCATTCCTGCAGACGATCTCTTCCAGTGAGGACAACATCAGAATGTGACAGGGCCAAGCATGCTTAGCTCTGTGGATTGTGTTTGTGAAATGCCCACCTGATGTTAAAATGTTCATAAAGTTGGTGGCTCAAAAGTCAGTCCTAACAGCCAGTTATCCATTGAAATGGATGGGAGCCATCCACACTTGGCATGGCTGCTTCAGCGCTGCTGAATTTTCAGCGATGTTGTCTGAGCAAAAGTCCAAAACCTCTGTCAAGACCACCAGCACAGGGCCTAGTGACTAGGAAGGGCTGTCACCACTGCTGGTGACCAAAGTCATCTGCAGCTTCTGAAATAAGAGTAGACCAGATGTCCCCATGCTGGTGTCCAAAGCAAGAACCCCAGGTGAGTCTGGAGTCTGAAGCTGCCTAGACCAAGACATGGCTACAGGAGCTTTTTACTAGCAGGTTCTTCCAGCCTCCCTATGAAAGAATATTCAGAGATTTACATAGCTGTCTAGGAAGTCTAAGTTCTTCCCAGTGGAAAGCAGTGGAAAAAGCAGTGATGTGGATTTACATAAATCACCCATGACTTAGAATGGGTTTGACTGTGCTGCATCACAGGGCCATGATTAAGTGAGCTGCAAAGTTGAGAGAAAGCCATTTCATGTGCTGCAATGCTGTTTCTCCAAGCTCTGTGTTCCTCCACAGTCATGCATCCTTGCACAGCATCTCTGCAAAGAGTGCCAGTCTGGGAACAGCAAGCTACAGGTGCCCACAGCTTCTGGCAGAGCTCCCCAGGCTCTTGCTACCACAAACACACAACACAGGCAGCAAAGGCAGGAGGTGTCTTTATCTCTCAGGAGGAGAGAGTTTTCTAGCTGTGCAAAATACTTTTTATTTTTCTGTGGGACAATCACAACATATATACTCCAGTGGGATCTGAAGGATGCTTTTCCATGAAGAATCACCAAGACTGAAAACAATAATTTTCTTCCACTGTGTTACTGATTCATTCAAATAAATTCCTGTCATATCTTTACTAAATAAGAGAAAAGCATTCAGCATTGCTGTTAGTTATTGGAAAAAGTGTCCTCATTTCATTAAGGCAATATTTTATTCAGACTCCAACTTTTATTTTCAATAAATACTGAGCTTTTCCTTGACAGCTGTCAAATTTTGAGAAAACTTATTATTTGTGTCAATGTTTTGTTCAATTAACATTACCAGGGAAGGGAGAAACAGATATTACTGGTGGATTAAAAACTCAGTTAACGCAGAGCACAAAGATCTACTGTAGACCTTGCTAATCCATACAAGTCCAAGCTCTTTGGAGTAGCTCACTCACATCTAACCTGTAATGACATAACCCTCTTCGAGGTTCCTTGACCATTGCCAGAGGACAGATGTATTTTTCTGCAGAAGGACAGACTGAGCTAACTGAACTTGGCACTGGGTTAACTGTGTTTTTGAACCAAGGACCTTATCCCAGCCTAAAGCGGAGCTCAGGGACATAACTGAACAACATTCCGTGAATCAGAACTTTTGTGATTCGTTGCCTTCATCAGTCCAAACCAGAGTTGTATTTGATGATGTTGGGAACCAGATCAGTTTGAATGGGACTGGTTGATGTAACAGGAGGAAGGGCTGTGCTTTGATTCACAGGACAGGGTCCTGAGAACAATGAACTACAAACATGTAGTACAATATAAATGCTGCATCAAACAGCAGTTGATTATGAATGTACAGCATGCTGCAGCTACATCACCTCTCAGTTAGTGAAAGAGTCCTTCCTCCTGAGAAAACAAAGTCAAGGGACAAGCAGCAGTGAAAATCAGCAATTTTCTTATCTACACTTGCATGAAATTTCACCAGTGCTTTTTCTACAGTAGATATACACTTGTCCAAACGATGCACATAAATGTTATTTGGATTGATCATTATAAAGCTGCTAACATCTTTATTCATGTCAAATGGTGGAAATAAAAGCATTGAATAGAACATTTTTTAAAAATACATTTTCTTTCTTAGTTCAAAAATTCATTAAAGCCAAGATATGAGATCCAAGGTTTCTAGTCTTAGATTTTGAAAGAGTGTGAATTTGGTTTCAGATTCATAACTGTGCTTTGTTTCATGGGACCAAATAGGAATGTTGGGACCAGACAATGCTGAATAATGTGGAAATTCAGATACAGACAGGGAACTGCAGAGTCAGAAGTAGATGGTACAATGGTCTTGTCTGATATTCTGCATAATGTAGCTACAGAGTCTTGTCAGGTTTATTGCTGCTACCTCACCTCTCTCACCTCTGGCATTTCATGCCTGGTTTGGACTTAAGGATTTCCAGTGGTGTAAAATCCACCCTTCCTTATATGAGTTATTTGTTCAACCTTTTTTAAAACTTTTTTCTTATTGATTGCTTTTGTTTGATCTTCCAGTCACAGGATGCTTTTATATCTTTTCTTTGAAGAGCTTTGTGCTACAAGTTGCTGCTCCACCAGGGAAATATTTGTAGGCCATGGTCAAGTTGCCTCTCAAATTTGTTTTTGATGAAGTCATCATGGCCCTTTCATCCAGGGTTAAACAATCTTACATTTGACACAAGAGAAAAACAAGCACAGTTCCACAAAGTAGCAAACACAGCTATAAATTTGAGCCCTTCTAGATGACTCACAATAACAAGTACCTATATACTAAATCAAGTTCAGAAAAAAAAATCCCCACTTTTAATATTGGTTATATTTTCCAAAATAAGACAAGGTGTAAGAGAAACAGAGATCATGTTTAGACTATCCAAGAATGGGATTTATTGTAGTTTTGCTCTTTTTATGTAGTCTAGAGGTCAAATTACAGACTACAATTTAACTATCACAAAGAAACTGATGCATTATACCCTATAATAAAAATTATAAAATGTGCCTGAAATAATTTTGAGTGTGGAATTTAACTTTTAAGTAAACAGAGGTGTAAAAAAGTAGTTTTATGCAGAGCTGACACAACACTCACAATGAACAAGGTATGTTGATCAGAGTGGGCAGAGTTCCCACATGTTCACAGGGTGCCTCAGAGTTGTGGATACCTTCCAAGGCTATACTTCCTTGTTTTCCAGGAATCAGACTGAAAGTGTCATAATACTGTATTTTCTGGTTCTTGCCAGTTCTAACCAGAGCAAAGTCATTAACTTGTACATTATCCCATTCTCGTTTGCAAACAGTTAATGCAGGAAAGTCAATGTTAACTGAATTCACTTCAGGTTTGGTTAAAGATTTGAGCAAATGCTGGAGTGAGAGCCCACTTTGCCTGAACTAATTCTCTGCCCTGGGTTGTGAACCCTCAGAAGTAGTTGGTGAACCTTGCATGCTCCCAGCTTGCCTTGAACTGCTTCTGGCCTGAGCAAGGAGCATTTTTTCCATGGATGAATAAGTGAAATGTCTCAGCAACAATCATATCTGCCTACAGTGATAATTGTTCTCTGGCTGTTCACTCACACAGCACCTATTGCCAGGGAGAAGAAATGACTGGATTTTGCTTCAGATACTAAGTGTGCTTATTGTGTAGGCAGTTTGCAGACCTTCTAGAGTATATCCTCTCTCTGTCCTAGGCACTAGAATAGAAAACTGGTTCCAGTATTGTTTTGTTCTGTGTTTTTCTGTATGTGGAAAGAAGTGAAAGCAGTGACCACTCATGCGGTGATGTATGCCTTCCATGAGCCAGGGAAAATTAATAATATGTGGCATCTTGAAGTACTGAGCCTCAGGATTAATTGGATAATTATCTCAATTTTACAGATGGAAAATCTAAATAACAAAGAGTTTGAAGATTTGTTCAAACTCAAATCTCAGTTCAAAGGATCTGGAATAGGCTTTATTTTCCAAGCCTCCAATTAATTTTCATGATGAAGTGATATCCCCTAATACATTCTTACATAAATATGACAATCAGTTTACACATACAGTGGGGTTTATACCAATATATAAAGGAGAAGCCTTTTTTTGTGTGTATTTTCTTGATGCTCATCAAGCTCTTGGGGATCCTTTTTCCAAGACTTGCAGTTCTGCCATGTATTCAGATACAAAGGGACTGAACTTAACCGGTTAAGTGAGACAGTGGATCTGAAACCCTGCCAACAGGATTAACAAGCCCTCAGAACCTCATGTTTATAGGATTTGCTCAGAAACAGGAGTGAATTACTCAGGAAAGGAACTAAATTTGTTCCTGAATGATTAGTTCTGTTGTAGCACAGGTCCAGCTTCTTGGCTGCAGTGAGAGGAGGTAAAGGATAATGGCTCTGATGTGTGCAGAGTCTACACTGAGTCAGCTGAGATTTACAGCTGCGGAGAAAATCGGAAGCAATCTACCTGAGGCATTCTGTGAGATCTGTAAGTCTTTCTGGCATTCTCCAGAGTTTCTTATAAGTTTCTTATTCCACTCCAAATGCCACCATAGCCTAAGCCCTCTTATGTCCCCTAGCCCTGTGCAATGTCTATGCTGGCAGTGATGGGGAGCTCTCTACAGTCATCTCTGTCCCTTTAGAAGGATGCTGGCACATCCTTTAATCTTGTCTGGAACACCGACTTATTCATATGGGGCAGGTATGTTTGACTGAAGAACAGAAGGTGAGACTGGGGGAGGAGCAGAAATGTACCTGGACCCACCAGCAGCAAGTGCATGGTGCATTCACCAACTGCCCGCTCACATCAAGGCTTCCATTGCCTGATGTGTACATATCCTGAGGAAGCCTAATGTCACTTGCTCTAGGGACAGCTTCAATGTCCTACCAACTGGGAAATGTTGATATTTTCATAATACTACAGTTCACTCCTGTGACAGCAAGGTCAAGAACATATTATTACAAGAAAAGATTGTCTACTGTACTTAGGTTTGACCCTTTCTTTTTAAAGTGCCTGATCATTCTCCCTTTCTTATTCCCTGCTAAGAAATCATTTGACCTGAAAATGGAAAGGAAATGAGGCTGGCTAGAAGCAAAATGTTTTTGGAGAGTCATTGTCTACCTGTGCTACACTTGAAATCCTATTTTCATTTATTTCTGACAACTCAATGACATACTGAAGAAACAGTCTTGTTCTCTGTTTAAAACAATGAAAAATCTCACTCTACCTTCAGGAGTGAGACCTCTGTTACAAATATCTGCAGGTAAAGAAAGTAAATTAGCACAATCTGTACTTAGTTCATTTATGGTTGCAATGGTTGTTACATAAATGGTCAAAGGAAGAAATGAAGCAAAGCTGTATAGGGGATGTGAATGGATGTCTAAATAATGCCATTGTTGTATGCTGTGTGAGTGCAAAACTTGAAATGGAATCATATGCAGCTATGTCAAGCCCATGTTAATCTACACCCATATTTTGCAAGAGGTGGCGGAGGTGGAGTGATGCTGGCCCGATAATGAGGGCAGTGATTGTTATTCACCATTTGGAAACAGGTATAGACACTGAAATTACTTAAATGAATAGGCTACTGCTATGTCAGGGGTATGATTAGCTCTTATCTGTGGGTTTCTTCTGACTCTCCTGACAGGAGACAAAAGTGGCTGGGTCACTCATGCAGCTTAGCATGCAATACATGCCCACTGCATCAGAGCCAGTCACAGAGGTATCCCTCACCTGCATAGCAATGGCTCTGACCTGAGGAAGATCCCAGCACTGGGTAGAGTAATGGCATGGTGGTCACCAAAGCATTTATGTCATCCTTTGCATGGCCTCACTATGGGCTCACTACTGTCAACAACAGTGGGATCATTTTCCAACATTTCCCATTTTCCTGGCTGTCAAGGCAGGTTAGGTATCCAACATCCTATCCCTCCCTGCTTTTGCTGTCAGCCACCCTGGGTACAATACAGCTTGTATGTCAGTATAAATGTTGTTATTAAGACATGACTTTGGGGTAGTAAACTCTAAAACTTCATTCTACCCAAGAAATAAGTTGAGGGACTTAAGTCATAAAGTTCTGTATGAACATCATTCTTATCTGGATGGATTTTTTTTTACACTGGTCAGCCATGCAGCAATATCCAGTTTGGCTGAAACTTGGTTTAAATCAGATTTAAACCAAATTTTGCAATCCACAGTAAAGGGTCTAAGGAAGGAATGAACAGGGCCTGCACGGTCCTTGCAGTCTGGCTTTGCATTTGCAAACAGTGTTACTTCTGAACATTTGACAGCTTGATATTTGATGCTGTCATCATTAACAAGACTTGATCTTGCACAAAAGACCTGGCCAAAAGTTCAGCATAAAACATCCAACTAATTCCATGTCCACTGAGCGTGTATGTTGGTCCTTGGCCTCTGCTGCTGTGAACTGTCTCTAGCCATGTTATTTGAGGAGTAAGGAAAGAACAAGGTGTATTTCACTACTTATTTCAAATAATAAACCACCAAAACAGAACTTCTGGGATGTGTTAATACTTTCTCTTCCAATTCACTTTGATCACAGCATAAAGAAAATTGGGACTTGTTAAATAGGAAAATGTTTAATATGCCAATAATTGTCAACAGTCATTGCAACTCTGAAAAGCAATTGCTCTTGCTTTCAAGGTACAAGTATTTGCTTGCATTCAGTTACTTAATCAGATGTGGGAATGCTGGTTCATAGCTACAGATCTCTCTGAAGTAGGTTCCCACATGTGGTTAGAGAGTCAGAGATTAAGTTTTTCCATTCCTCTAAAAGATTTAGTCAGCGTGTAGGTCTTTTTCTTTCCAGCTGTCCACAAAATTTTAAAGCAGATGTAGCATGAGCAGTGGTCCATCCTTATCACTAAGACCATCAGCAGGATTAATTGACTTATGAATTTTGGCTTTGGTGCAAGAAGAGCCTATGCTTCTCCCTCAAAGACATTGAAGCAGCATTCTCAGTGAAATGATAGCATATGATCCCAACCCACCCAAACAGATTTTGAGGTTGTGACAGAATTGAGCAAGTCTGTTACTATCAGCCTCACCACAAGACTGCTGCCAAGACACTGAAAATTCAAAACTAAGCATACACAGCAGTTTCACTGAAAGAAAAACAGTATTGACTAATGTTCTATGAAGGCATCAGATCTTTCCCCCTGCCCCTAAAACTCTTCGCAAAACTTAAAGGAGCAACATCCTCTGAAGATCTGCTGAGAGCTCATATAGGAAGTTGTGTAGGCTTATATGTCTACAAATATTCCTGCAGGTCTTATTTCCACTCTCCTCAGTATTGCTGGAATGAAATGTAAGGAAGAATCAGGCTGCTAATGGCATCCATGGCAGTGATACAATCCGAGTTTTGCAGCAAGAAGCTTGGAGAGTGTCCAAATTGCCTTTTTTCCTGCTCTCTTCCAGTTATAGGCAAGAGTAGGTTCAGTGCAGATTTCAGCATGTGCTAATATGGTAAAAACACAGATTGACAGACTACTGCAGCAATTCCATAGCTGGAAGGTTGCAAACATTGCCACCACAGGCAAGCCTGAGAGGACAAGGAAGAGTCAGATCAGTGATTAGATTGTCTTCTGAACTGGGTGTGAAATGCCCCACCAAATGCAGGCAAATCCTTGGACTGAAACCGTGGCAGTGGCTGTTTCCGTGGCAGGAAATGACAGATTTACAGTTTCATCTTCGAATTGTGTCTATAAAGAAAGACCCTAGAAGAGGCACATTGAGATGAAGGAACTACCTGAGCATAAAAATCATTTATATATCTAAGTCTTGTAGGGATGTATTCCTAGGTCCTGATCTTCAGAGCACCCAAAACTATAGAGTGTGGAAAGTACTGAGCAGTGCTTTATCAGGGTGGAACTTCGGCAGTATCCGTGTTCAGAATCAATCCAAATATTGATATTAAATGCTATTTTGACACATTAGGAATATAATAAGCACAGTTATCTGATATGCATAATTTGAAAAACAAAAGCCATCCTCAGAGACAGCTGGAACTGAAAACCTTAGAACATTTCAGTAATGCATATGAAAGTAAAACTACACAGAAAAACCCTGGACTTCCAATTTTGACAAAAACCCCCTGATGATTGAAGTACATAGATGTCTGAAATTCTTCCAGTTTTTGTAATCGGATTTTAAAGGTATTTTTCTTTTCAGATATATGATATTTATCTTGACAGAGTTTACTCAACAGTTTAATTGTTCCATGTGTTTCCCTTTGGTGCTTTGAAAAGAAAGCTAGTTTGTTCTTTCCGTCTGTAGCCGTTCCCTCAGTAGCTGCCATTTATTATGTAGAAAGAAGGATTGTGTTGTATTTCTGTAAGCATTTGGCTTTGCATGTAGCTATATTTTTCATTCCGTAAGTGCATCTTGGGGCTTGGGGAATTGTTTTGATGAAAGGAGAGCTTTTTAAGCCAAAATATCTTTATCTCTCAAAGAGCCTCAGTTCCTGAGGGCTAGATTAAAAAAAAAAAAAATAAAAATCCTCAAGAAGCCAAACATCATCATCTTAATAAATGCTGGCTTTTAGACATCAACCTGCTAGGGTACAATCTGTAACTCTAGGTGTATAGGAATCTCTGCAGGTACCTTTTCAGCAGCACTAGGTGCTTCACAGTAAGAGTAACAACAGCCAATATCTTGACAATCAGGGGAGAAATGTTAGTATCATCTATCTAACTCCTGCCTTTTAAGAGTTGCTTTTGAAAAGCTTCTCAAGAGCATCAGTCCCTGTTTTTATCTAACAGACAAAGTCTGTCAACAAATGCTCTAGTTTTGACAGGTCTTTCCGACCTATAGAAATCAGATCTGTTTCTCCTGCCTTCAATGAGTTTGCTTGAAATAAAGCTGAACCACTGATGACAAAACTTGGGCTCTCTCAAGAATGAGATCTTTGGGAAGCAGGCAGGCACTGTAGTTTTCCTTCCCATCTGCACTTCACCCCGCAACCCCTTAATATCCAAAAAAGGGGCTTCAGGAAGGTTGCCCAGGATTCAAGCAAGGTACAAGGTTTTGTGTGTGCTCTTACAGAGTGATGCAGCTGTGAAAGGAGGCATCCTCCATTTTCACCTGGACAAGCTTATTACCCAGTAGTAGTTAGAAGATGCTTTGGGAGTAGAGAGGTGTTTGTCTTCCCCACCTAAGAGATTCGACAGTTATCTAAACTGTATTCCTCAGATTTCCACTTCACACTCTCAGTAACAACATGTGGGAGGTACTCCCTCCTAGCAGCTCCTCTTATCTTTCAAGGGCGGGAGTGGATCCCACCATATCCTCTTCAAGACCATTCTGACCCTTCCTCATGGCTTAGAGAAATAAATCTAACCTCTTTTTGTCTTTTCTATTTGCTTGCTTAGCACTATTCTGAGCACTTAAATGTGTGCAAGATTTAGGCATGTAACTGTAGGCAATAGATTCTGCTCCAGAAGGCAGATGTTATCACGTGCTACCACACCACTTGTCAAATGTTTATTGGAATTAACACATTTGTGTGTTGTTTTGGTTTTACTTCTGTCTACAAGTCCACTTATCTGCAAAAAATTCTTAGTTTCAAAGGAAAGCAAAACCCCACAGGGTCTCACATGACAGCTCACACTTAAGGATTTCTTAACTAGGAGGTTTGGATTCACTTCAAGTTCTTTTAAACTGGAATTTCTAATCTATGGAAGTCCCATGGACCTGAGTCCTTCTTCTTCCAGACTCATATGCCTTTTGTAGACATCAGATGAGACGACACCCACCCCCAATCCCCCTGAGCTCTGTCTCAGGAAAATTTGATTTTTTTTTTCCCTAAAAATTTAATTCTCCAACTTATGCAAAACTACCATGTGATGTTAAAAGCAAGAATGTCTTTTCCAGTAATGCTCCAAAATACTTTTGAGAGAGTGTGACTGTTTTGAGCCTTAGCAGAATTTCTTTTTGTTTTAAAGGTAAATGTTAATATGGTGTGATACGGCATAGGGCAAACAAAGTCTTTGTGCAGCTGCACTGCTACTTTGGAAATAATTATATTTCCATTAATGCAAATGGTCAAAAAAGTTGATTTGTCATGCAACTGTCAAATCTAGAGAGTGCATTACAGAAACTCTTTTAGAACATCCCTAGCTAACTGTTCAGAAGGATGGGAAGATTTCATAACATGGAAACTCTAGACATAGAGCAAGCACATTGCATTAAGAGAAAAGACAGAACTCTTGGGGTGTGGATTCCATTAAATTACCTTAAATGAGCAACAGGCACTGTATTAACTAACATTATAATAGGATTTACACAATACATGACTTTACAATTGAATACTTAGCCAATTATAGCCTCTTTGTGCAAAGAGGAAAATTGTACGTAAGAGGTTATCTGGAACTTCTAGACAGAAAAATAGTGATACCTATTTCTAAACTGCAAAGGAATGCAGCATTTCCAATGCTGAGAACAGAACTGTTCACTGTGTACTAGCAGTGACCAAGACACTTTGGGTGTCTTGTGTGGTCTGAGACTTCCAGGGGTAGACACACCCGGGCACACAGAGAAGCCAGAGGAAGAAACTAAGTTTTCTTTAAAAAACATATTTTGGGGTCAGAGATTAATTTCTTCAGAGAGAATGGACATACAAGAGCAGCCCTAGTCAATGCTCAAAAGCACAGTCTGAGCAGGCCATGCAACATCTCTTGGTGGGGAAGGTGGACACAAACTGGCCAGGGGATGCACCCAGCTATTTTGCAGAGCTAGTGTAGCTGTCTGCATGTGCTCTTAACAACACATATATGAAAGAGTTTGTTTTATCTGTAGTGCTGTTAATCTTTAAGAGAGTATCAATTGCCTGTCAGATTGTTTTTATGACCTTGTCACACAATGCAACAGACTCCTTTATTTATCTACTGTGAAGCACAGAATTATCTTCAAAATGAGCTGAAGCAATGATTACAAGATGGGCAATAAACAGATTTAAATCAAACTCTATTTGAAGAGAGCAACTCCAGTTGCTCCTGCTAAATATAACCTTTGTAGACCAAATGCTGTAGCACAGCATTTGNACCAAAAAAAAAAAAACCTCTTTTCAAACTTTTCAAACAGGTTTTTTACTGGTTTTGTTCATTGTTCATTTTCTTCTTTGATATCTGGTACTTAATATTACCAGAAGCTGAATACTGGAGAAATGGAGAACATTCTTCAATTCTAGTGAGAAAATCTCTTGGCCTCATGTGGCTGACCACTTGATAATCAGAAATGAGCTTTGTCTGTCTTGCATGACAGAACAAAATTGAAAAGAAATTTGGTCTACTCTACTGGGCCCACATTCCTCATACCCACTCAGCTGTGTATTTTTGGGTTACTACCACCAGTGTAGGAAGGAATACTTTTTTCTCCTCACTTTAACTGTCAGCAAAGTAATTTGAATCTGACTTGAAAGGGTGCTAGATAAAAAACATTTTAAAAGACAAAAATAACTTAAGAAAGAGAGAGAAAAAGATGTAATTTCCATTTCAGGTATTATGGAAACCCCATGGAAAGAATAATAAATAATTTTCCAGCTGTAGATCTCCTCAGGGAAAACACTTGACAGTTTCTTTAAAATAAGAAATATTTTAATTATTTTCAGTAGTGTTGAACCAGTATTCAAAAAGGAGGAGAACATGTTTTTAGATTTTGATTTTGATTTGTCCAATTAATTTACTAAGTCTGTGGCACTTGAAGAGACCTGTGATGGATGTACAAATGACTGAGTGCCTCACTGCATATTTGTAAAGCAGATGATTGATGTATCACATAATTTCTTTGAGCCGTGGAGCTGATTTATATGCTCTGTGCTATATAGACATTCTCTTTGTCAGTTGGGACTGTAAAACCCCCCCACAGGCAATTGTCTGCTATTCAGTCTTTCCCATTCACTGAAATTACACATAATTTTAGCCTGTGCATTTGCAAACTATGCTTTGCCATTTCCATTTGAAAGTGCCTTTGTGTTAAACATTTTTGACTTGTCTAAATAAATATTATCCATAATAACCCTATATCAATCCATTACAAACCCATGTAACTACGTACTGCATTTAGATTTAATCCCTGAAACAAAGCCTGTTCCCACCTCACTCGTGTGTTGCTTTCACAGCTGATACTCACAGCTGCAGAGAAATCTGAGAAACAGAAAAATCTGTGATTGCTTTCATCTTGCTAAAGCCATAGGATCTGCAATAAAATAATGTTTGAGTCCCCAGCCTTCGTATATACTCACGATTAAATCCCAAAAGCACAGAGAACTATTGGCAGGTAAATAAGCCTGTACTTATGGGTAGAGGTAAGTATTCAAGTGTGCTCAGTTCCAAATTCCATCAAAACCTCATTAGTGATACATTTATATCATTAGCTGGAAGAGCTTTAGTGTAGTCAGCTAGAAACAACTATTTAGGAAATAGCTATAAGCTCTGCTGGTGAAAAATGGCTTTTTCATTAGAGACTGTCAACTCACAGGATTAAGCTACAACTTTGACTTGTGATGATCCAGAAAAGACAGACTTTCTATAAGCAGAAACTGCAGAATGAAGAGTACAAAAATACCTTCTTTACTGTTCTAATTGCTCATTGTGAACCACTTTCTTCTCTAAAACTCTCTTCAGTCTTCAACCAGTGCTGTAATATATTTATGGAGCAGGTTGTCATGACTGGATTTACTTGTAAATGAAAAATGGTCAGAGAAGCTATGGAGTTCCAGGGGTTGTGGATTCTGAAGTTAAATTACATGTCATATAGAACTATTTCCTTTACTGGTTTTAACATTTTCTTCCTTAGGGTTAAGTTGCATGTATCCTTCTCAGTATAACATGGAGCATTGAAGAAGGAATATCTGATAGATTATCTCTCTGTGTGTCACTTTCATGAACACAAGGTGCATTTTCCCAGCTCAGTGAAATAAGCCCCCATCTTCCAGTCTCAGGGGCCATGGCAAAACATACTCTGAAATCTGGAGTAACCCATTCTAAAGGCAGGAACATTCTATGAATTAATATATTAAACTTCAGCCAGATGTCACTAAGTTTGACTCTTCTGTTTTGGCAGACAGTTGCATATCCCTGTAGCTTTTATATTTAAAGTCTGCTTATAATGTAAAGTCTTTTATTCCACTAATCTTTTATACATTATTTTCTTTTTGCTTCTGTGCTTAAATTGGAATTTTTCAGTTGTTTTTAATTATCTCTTTCCAGACCTATTTCTACTTTTTAATATTCCCGTGGAGCAGACAAATAAAGCAGCATTTTACAGAATGATGTTAATAATTTTTTTTCTGCTAGCTCCTTTTCCTGGAAGAAGAACAACAAGGGGAAAAAGAGAAACCAAAACACATCAAGATAATCTTCATTAGTCTTTCTCAAATCACTGCATGGGGCATGCCAGCAAGACAACAAAACTCACACCAATGTCAGTCTGAGCTACACGCTCAGGGACCACTGGCTCTTTGTCTGTCCTTTGCTCCTTGATGACGTCTTTCCAAAGGATCCTGCTTACCAGGGTCTCTGCCAGACATTCCAAAGTGGACTTCATTATATAGATGAGAAAAAAAGACATCATTTGCTCTGCAAGGCTTTCCAGAGGCATGTGTTGCCCTAGTATTGCTGTTCTCACCCACAGCAGATAAATCTATCTCACATCCTTCCCCTTGTCACTCCATATGGGATTCACTGGATGGAGGGCTCTACTCCTAAATGTATGCATAGAGTGTCTACTTTGCTGGGTGTGGGATTGACCTGAGCCAAACTACCTTCTGTGGCATCCCGGCTGCCTTCTAGAGTAATCACACTTAATTCAAGACCCTACAGTGTGTACTGAGTAGTTATAATTATTCCATCAAAGTGCATTATTCTGTTTCTGTCTCTATCAAGTGTAATCTCCCATCAGGTTGTTAATTTGCCTAGGTTTTTTGGAGCCTCACAGTCCTCTCCAGATTTGATTTCACTGAACAATTCTGTAATTCTGTTACCCAAATTTCCCTTTTTTAATCTACTTTTCTTTTCCAATTTGTCTTTTATTGCAGCACTTTTCACATATATTGGTTCCAGGAGTATTTTTGTCCCACACTGGGCTTTCAGGAATTTAATTTCCTCTGTTGTGTGTGTGCATATGTTAGTGTATTAACTAGCACTTACCAGGGTGTAAATCACAGGGTGCCTCATTAGGAAAGCGGATCATTAAATGTAGGAGGGTTATTTATCTAAAATGTGTGTGAAAACCATCTTTTCCTAAAAATCCCACTCAGATCTGTCAGCAAACCCTTTCTTTATGGAGAGCAAGTCAGATATTTTTTCATCTCCACATTTTCCTAGTCCATTAAAAGGCATTTATTTTTATGATGCCTCTTTATGCAAAATATTTCATTTGAAACATATTCTTACCCCATCTCAAATACAAGTTCCTAGAATCTGCAAGTAGGAATGATTTGTGAGTAGAACTATCTCAAATAATTGCCCAGCCTTTGTCTTGGGTACATTTCTTTCAGCATTCCTCATCTCTGAAGCAAGACTTGAAATATGGTAAAGTGCTGAAATCTGACTGAATTCAAGAGCTCTTCCATACACAGGGGCCTTGAACATCTTTCAACAGCAAAATAAATTCCTGCTCTGGATCTAATAACATGATCCAAAAGTGTCGCTGAGAGTAATTAACTTCCACTAAGCTTCAAAGGACTTATCCAGAAAGGTGGTGGCATTGAATTCCCTGCAGCTCTAATTAAGATTTTCCTGGTGCTCCCTCACAGACGACGCTGGGCATGGATGGACTGCCGTGGGTGGAGGAAGACAAGGCAGCCACCTCAGGGGCCTCCACCTCTTTCTCATCATGATGTGGGGCCTGTCCTACAGAAGTGATAAGAGAGGATAAGAGATCCAAACGTGCCATGGGGGGCTGCAGGGCCGAGCAACCTGCTTAGCACCCCTGAGTGCCCCGACACGCAGCCGTGGCTACACTGGACATGCTCCTGGCCAGCTGAACTCATGGTGCCTAAATGGAGTAGGGGCATTAGCTGGCCCTTTCCCTCCTCTCACCCCTTAGCTAGGGGCTGCACAGGGCTTTTGTTTAGCTGTGGAAAGAAAAGGCAGCTCTAGACATCCAAGGCTTGCTAGATAGAGATGTATCTGTGGTGCTTCAGGACAAATGCCAGCTGATGGATAGGCCAGCAGGAGTTTTTTTAAACAAAGAGGAAAGAACAGAACAAGCCTTGAACCTAGCTCTTGGCTCTGGGAAAAAAAAAAAAAAAGGAAAGGTATTTTGAGCTCACTAATAAGGTCCTATCTTTTGCTTATTTTGAGAAAGGTTTGCAACAAGGGCATACAGTGCAAGTGGAATACACAGGTCATGCAAAGCATGAAAGATTTTTGTGTGTGTGTGTGTGCGTGTGCGTGTGTGTGCACGTGAGTATGATTTGCTTCTTGTAATGCAGCTTGGTAAAGCCTCACCTGAGAGATTTAAATCACACCCAGTTTTCCCCATGTTTGCCCCTCCCTATTTAGCAGACTGAAATGCAACTCTGAGAGGTGGGTTGCTCTCTCTTTTGAAACCAGCTTATTCTCAAGAGGTATTCATTACACAGCACACTCATTTATTTAGAAAGCAAATGTCCCCTCCTCATCAAGCCAGTGAGTTATGTGCAACCTGAACTATGAAGATAGACATGGAAAAGTGAGGTTTAGTTATTGTAAATCACTACCCTGGCAGTGGTCCAGGCCCTTAGGGCTTCAGCTGTTGCACTAGCAGAGCAGATATAAGCTCCCATATAACTAATCCACATCGGTTACAAAAAACAATAATATACCTATGTAAGCCAGTCATGTGAAAATTAGCATGATTTTCTGGCAATGCTTGATAATTATCTAGTCCACGATAAATAAAGCAGAAAAAAAAAGTCATAAAAATGCAGAGATAATACACTATCATACAAATAACAGAAGAGACTTAGTAGAGGTTACCTCAGTAATAATTTTTATAAATTCAAACTGGCACATGCCTTAATAGAAAAGCCTGGGGAAGTGGAAATGAGGGCATATAATAAGAAAAAAAAATCATTATTTAAAATAGTTTTAGTTTGAAAATAATCTTATTTACGCTAAGCCAATTTTTAAAGACTCCTCTACATAATTACAGTCACAGTAAACAAGCAGTAATGATTTTTTCCCTTGTTCTGTGCTGGAAATAAGAATAGGAATACAGACACCTGTCCCCTTAGGTGATGTGTTTTAATCAGGTTGGTTTTTATAAGGCCTTTTTCAAACTGATCAGCATAGCCTGAAGCCGGTCAGAAAAAGCTTGTTACAAAGAATAAGCCTTTAATAATATTTCACAGTTGATTTGTTTTTGAGTTAATTTGCCCTTGAGCAAAAGAACAGGGCCAGTAGGACCCTTGTACAGGTTGGTGTTGAGCACAGCAGAAATGAACTATAATCATTGTGCCAGTACCTGGCTGCTGCACTGAAAAACAGAGAAGGAAGAGCAGTGGAGAAAAAGAAACAAGAATTATCCAGGAGAGATGACCTGCCCAATCCAAGCTCCCTGCTGATTTAACAGAGATCATATTCTCTTCTCCTTGAAATATAGAGCTGTCTGTTCAAGTTCATTGGTTTAAAGTGAGGGGAGTTATTTCACACTTATTCAGCTTGTGCCATTTGTAACCCTCGAACAGAATCGCACCCAGAAAGTCTCTTTAAACCTTAAAAAGGTCACACACAGAACTCCTTCAGCCTTTATTATTAAAAGCTTCCTGCCTGGTTTTACTGTAGAGAAAAAGGCACTGACTTTACATTTAATCTCACCAAGGACTCTGTGCTTTAACTTACTTGAAAGACTCCTTATGCAGGATAGCTTTATCCAAGAAGTCTTTTGCCAGATAATGATGTTTTTAAAGCAGCGTGCAAAATATCTCTTATGCTGCAGACTCCAGCTGCTGAGTAAGCAGCCTCTCCACTGCCTGCAGAAAGGAGACTGCAAGAGAGGTCCAGGGGAATCTGCATTCAGCCAAATCTACCCCATATGCATGCAAAACCTAATGGAAATCAGTTGTGAGGCCCTACAGTTCTACAGAAGTACATGTGATTTACAACAAGACAAAGGATTTGCAGAATCCTCCATCTTTGGTGCTTTCATTTTTTTAATGCTTCAGCCTGAGCAAAATTAATCTTCTTAATGAAGTAAAATGGAGGAGTAATTAGCTCCTTCACTTGCTCATGTTTAAGCACAATGCCTTTGCTGGGTTTCAGAAGTGCACAGGACTTCCATTTTTACCTGCTGCTTGGAGTTCTCTGTTTAAAAATGCAGCAGATGTAGCTTGAAAAAAATGTTTCTGCTGTGAGCTGTATGCAAAGGCTCTGATAAATGCCTTGTCACATTTGCTCTGCTTTGTACTTGGAAAGATTCTTATTTGTTTGCTTTTATGTTTCTACAACTCTCCTTTTTTTTTGCACACCATTTCCAGGCAAGGGATAATTCTGTCAGGGATGACAGGCTCTGAGGAAAACTTTCTGTTCTGCATTTGGCTTTCCTCCACAGGGATTATGTGGGGCTGAATAATGAAGAAAAGGTCCAAAGTCTGCCTCAGAAAAGCCCCTTCTTGATCATTTCATCTCAGCCCTCACAGTTTTGCCATCCTCATATCTGCATGTAAGTGCCCAGTTGGATCCAGCATTGGATGAGGAATGGTGTCATCCATAACATACTAACATGACCTGAGGCAACACAGGGCTTCCCTTCTGCTAGAAGACCCCCTGAATAATTCACCTCCTGTTTGGGAAACTCCCTGAGCCAAATTCTGATTTCTAAAAAGAAAGCTAGACATGGTTTGGGGGTAAAGGTGATGAAGGGTGGTCTTGTCTTTGTGGGACAGAAGGGGAAAATTAGCAAGTCTGAGGCCTTTTCACTATCTTAGAAAGATAATATCACCTATCCTCACCTTAGTTTCTGTAAAACAGGGAAATAATGTTAATTACTACTGCTAGTCTGTTCAAATGATATGAGAGTACATCACAGCACTTCTGTTTTCCATGGGTACCAAATTTCAAAGTAGAAAGCAGAGCCCAGATGTGCACAACAGCCTTGGTCAGCAGAGTTTCAGGTTTTGGAAAGTCTCTCTTCTTCCAATGGCACACAATCTCATAAATACATTGCAAGTACAGACCTGTTATCAGTACAGAACATGTAAACAAATTTTGTGGGGAGGAAAGAGTGGCTTACTTTGGTGTTTCTCTGGCTCTCCCAGGAGCAGGACTCAGCCTCCTGAGGAGCAATCCCTCTCTGGAAAGGGCGGTGGTCACTCAGGCAGGTCTGGCAGAGCGGAGGCTCCAGCTCTGAGTCCCCTGCAGGTAAATTCATCACAGTGGGCCCCGGGTATTTGAGGCTGGCTTGTGGATGCTTTTCAACGTTGACCATGGGGCTCTTAATCCACCTTCGTACCTGCCAACACAGAGGGAGATTATGGACTCTCTTTGCTTTTCAGCAGTTGGGATGGCACAACAGGGTTTCCAATGAGGACAGTAGCACAGATTGGGGAAAATAATCAGATATGAGGATCAGGATTCATTTTCTGTAGGAAAAAGTACCAGACAAAGCAGGATGAACACACATCTTCATAGCCAGGCTCTTTATGCTGACAATTTTTTGCTGCTTTGTACAAGTCACACTGCCACAAGTTTATCTACAAAATAAAAGCTTCATAATTATATTGAAATACACAGTAGACTGCTAAGAAGAGAGCGATAACTACCCAAAGCAAGTACTTCCAGCCTAAACAGCTCAATTTCCCCATGAGAAAAAGCAGAGACAGGTTTTGTAGGAATAGAATTGTAAGCCTTGCTTTCTGCAGCCCTTTCTTTTAACAGCATTATCTCCTGTATCATCTCTGACTTCATAAACTTCCTCAGCCTTTTCTGTGCCTTTTATCACTCCATTCAAGAGTCAGTTTCTCTTGCTGACCTGCCCCAAATTTTAAGTCTGTCTTCTCTAACCTGCCTCCCTCTGCCTTCTCCTCATCTCTGCAGCTTCCCAGCTAGGACCTGGTGCACTTACAGTAGGAAGGACACTGGTTACAAGCATACTATCCTGCACTGCCAGGGCACAGTGTCAGCCTTTGTTTGCTCTTCCTTTCACTTCTGTGGCTGTCTCTTTTCTGCCATGTGAATCAAAAGTACTGGATTTTCTGAGAAGTTAGGTGAGGGGTGAGACACCTTTCTGAGCTCTTTTTCCAAGTTGTTTTGCACAGTGAAATCAAAAGGGCCACTATGGAGCTGCAGTATATTTGCACTGAATCTTTTCAGAACTCTGTCATTTGAATGCAAAGGATGGATAGGGATGTCTCAGGACACGTTCCCAGCCCAGAGGGGGAAGGCTGAGACAGCCAGAACTGACAGCCCTACTGTCCTCCTGTTGACAGGATGCAATCTCTTTGCTTTGTGATCTTGGTGTCCCTCGCCTCAGCATCTCTATTCTTCATTAGGAGATGATATATGCCATTAGAGGATGCTTTACATGAGGAAAAAAAACATTTTATGTTACATTAGTCATGAGCAGGATGGCAAGTGCCTGATTAATGGTGGAAGTCTCAATCACAGTAACTGGTAACCAGGATCATGTTTGATAAACAAATAGAGTGAGACATCTCTGACTGGCCTTCTGCTGGTGACTCCTCCATGAGCAAAGCACCTGCAATTGCCCTGCTGTGCTGACCTGCCGGAAATCTCAAGATTAGGAAAATTTCTCTTTCCTCTCTATGGAAACCAAGCAAACAGATTTCCTTCTGTAGGCAAATGAACCACTTTCCAGTGTATTCCCCATTTGCATCTTTTAGTGTCAGTTTGTGTGGATAATATTACCATCTGCTTCTGTGCTCTGGAGCATCCCTACAAAATATCCAGACTGCTTTAGTTTCAGGTTGATGTGTTGAATTTCTAGGGGGGAGGAATTATTTTTTTCAGATTTAATTTTATCAAATATATATTGAAACTGATCTTTTAACTCAGGCAGATTAAAAAAAAATTACCAAACATAATTGATTCTATGATTGTTAAGCACATCATTAAATATATTATCCTCCCCAAATAAATACATGGTTATGTGTCTTGATCTGATTTCAGATTTTGGTGTGTTGAAAATAATTATTATATTCATGGAAAAAAAAAAAACCAACCGAACCCATGCTTGATTTCCCAGTGTAGTTTTATTGCAGGAAATATTCAATATATTTAATGTGTTTCTGAAAGAAGTAAATGTCTGTTGAATTTGTCCTTTTTCATTTATACCTGGTGATAGTTAAGTGTTTTCTGACCTGATTCTGCATTTCTTCCTCAACATCCTGCAAGTTCAATCATTTCACTATGGGTGCACACAGTGTATAGAAATGAGCATGAATAAAGAACAAAACTGACAGCAGAAAAGGACCTGCAATGAGCTGCAGATTCAGTTTTCCTTAAAAATTCAGGAAACATAGACCAGTCTTTTGTTTGAAACTTCTCAACTGCATATGGAATCCACATGTAAATGTGGATTTAAGATTTCATTAAGACCCTATGATGTTTGATTTTGTGATATCAAATTCATGACATTTGCAGTGATATAGTTAAACAATAATTCCTATTGTAACTTCACCTGTTTTTTCAGTCTTGTGTTTCCATTTACATATCTCTAGCCTGCCTGTGTAGGAAGAAGAATTCAAAACGTGACCTGGGTACTTCTGATACAACAAAATCTCTTGGTATTGAATGATCTTGTAGCTATACCTTTTAATGACAATGAAATATACATTCTGCAGTAAAATTATCACAAATTAAAAATTAACCACTGGTGCTTTAATGAGGAGGGAAAGTAAGACAGAGTGCACTTTATGAAGATGACACACCAGAGTGTAGATGGCATTTCTTGCTCTAGCATCAGCAAGTGGTTGCTGAGTTCACACAGTTCTTTATTTATTATTTATTCCAAGCTGACTCCTGATTTTAAGTCAGATACATATCTATTTTTATGGATTACTTATTGCTGTTTTAAAATATTGGGCTAAACTAAAGTTTTCACGTGATAGGTCCACATTATTTTGCATTGTAGCCTGTACTGAGAGATGAAAAATAAACCTGGTCATGAACACTGCTCTGGTCGTATTATTGCTCTGTTGAATGAAGCAGAGTTCTGAGGAAACTAAAGGGAAAAAGAATTCAGGAGCATCCAGCTTTGAGATTGACTGGCCCAGCAGGATTTTTTTTCTTTAATGGTTGGGAAAAGTTCAAATAGGTTAGCACACCCACAAATGTGCTGTCAGAGGAGCGGTTTAAAACTAGTTTTTCTTCATTAGGTCAGACAAAGTCCAGGTTCATGTACATCCAGCCACGTCTGCTAAGTCCAGGACACCGTGCTGACTCAGCAAGACACACGTAACATTTCAATAAACTTCACTGAGTCACTCTGAGAAGTAATATATAACCAACAAACATTAATGGAAGGCCAAGGCCCGCATAGCCAAGCCGAGGGAAGTTGTTTTTCTTTCCTGTGGAGCCTTTGCCCCCGAGCGAGGCACCGAGCCAGGCCCTTGGTGCCTGCCCAGGCACCCGGACCCGCCCGCGGGAGCCGCGCTGGGGCTGGGCTGCCAGGAGCTGTGCCAGCGCCTTCCAGGGCTGCCCTGGTGGATGGGCTGAAGTCTGCTCTCCAGGCACAAGCTATGTAACCCACATCCAGCCCTTGTGTGGACAGCTTGGCCCAGAATTATGGCGGGTTTAATTCATTCTGCAGCCATTTACTCCATTTATCTAAGTCAAAATTTCAGGGTTGATTCTGAATTGAGAGGTTCAGAAGGACCTTAATGATTCAACTCCCGTAATTTCACTACTTCAGCTAATTCAGACTAATGCCCTTCAGTATCCCTTTGCAGACAAACCCTACATTTGCATTTTGAAATTTATAGATAACATAGAGTAAAATGGACAGAAGAGTCTAGAAAATTCAGTGATTCACCACTGACTTTCAACACATATCCACATCCAAAAAGCATTGAAAATACTGATTTGAAAGTAGGAATTGGCAGCAAGGTCAAGATCAGACTTTGGAAGAAAACAAATTTCCCTGTCCATTGCTGTGCAGGTCTTGGGTTTCTATTGAAGCTTGTAAACAATATATTACTTTTCAGAGGGCCTCAGTTAGGTTCATTGAAATGCTATGTATATACATTAGTAACTGAATTGTAAGTCTACACTATAGGCTTTTGTCTAGCTTTAACCCTAATAGACTTCAAAGATTTTTTGAGGTTTTAATATTTACATTTACATTAGACAAGTGCCTTAGATCTATAGCTGTGTTTGCCTTGGGCTATCTTAAATGTCACTAAAGGATTCAAAGTACAAAGGCTCTTTTCTTTTGAATTCACTTCCACTGAAAAGACTCCTACAACTGAATTGCACAAAAATAAAAAGAATTTAAAAAAAATTCCTCAGACTTTCTTCCCTGGTTTGACAGATTAGGATTAACAAGTAGCAGATGACAGTTTGCTGTTTAGGGCATTATATGATCACAGATTCATGGAATGATTTTGGGTTGGAAAAGACCTTAGAAATCGTCTAGTTCCAATCTCCTTGCTGTGAGCAGGGACACCTTCTGTAAGACCAGGTTTCTCCAGGCCATATCCAGCCTGGCCTCGAACAATTCCAGAGCATGGGCATTCATAACTTCTCTGAGCAACCTGTTCCAGAGCCTCACCACTGTCATACTGAAAATTTTCTTGCTAATACCTAATTTAAACTTATTTCTGTTCGAATTCACTCCTTCTCCTGTCACTATACCCTTGTAAAAAGAATTTTATACCTCCTGTAATGCCCCTCCAGGTACTTGAAGGTGCTGTAAGGTCTCCCCAGAGCTCAAATACCAACATGCTAGATGCATAATTCTTCGTGGCACTGTAAGGAGTATTATATTATTCAAATACATTGGTTTTTTTATTTTTACCATGATATCCACTACCAATAAATAAACTAGAGCCTGCTCCTAACTGCAGAAAGCAATCCTCTCCTGAACTTCCTCCGAAGATTTATGTGCTTTTGTTTCCAAGGCAAGGCCCTTAATCTCGCCCAGCAATTTTATCCACCATTATAGAGTATAAGCAGCAGAGCACTCTAAATGTGTCTGAGATAATCCAAGTGCAAATAATTTCAACTTTTCCAAAATCAAAAATTTCACATTTTCAAGTCAAATGACATTTTTACTTTCTTTTTATTATTATTTGTTATTGAAATAGAACAAATTATTTGGAACAAATGCAGTCAACTTCACACTCACAGGCTTCCATGACTGGGAATAAACACTTTTCCACCCTGTCACATTTTAGAATTTTTTTCCTATGGGTGGTTGTCTTGGACCACCAAAGGAGCTCTGGAACTAGTCAAAGTTGTTTGGTATTTCTGGCATTTCTTGCAATGACAACAAACAAAAATGATTAAAATTTTCCCTGTTCTTTCAAGAAAAGTCAGTTCAGAGGAGTGTTGTTCACCCTTCTAATATGTAGCCATGTTTCACTAATCCCAAATTAAATTGAAATGTGACTGTTGTTAGAGAACAGCTCTAAATACCCTTTCCCCAAGCATGGCCTGTAGCACTGCTGAAAGGTGCACAAGTATTTTTTTAAAGGCTCTTTATTTTAGGAGCCTCGTTTGCTCAAGTTTCTTTGTTTGCTTTACTTTCTAAAAACATGATATCCAACAGTGATAATCTCAGACCTGAAAATTGCCAGATGTGATTAAATGAGATTTGCCAAGTTCCAGGGTTTTTTCACTCCTGTTTTTTCCTGTTATGTAATAGCAAACAGATAAAGCTTTTAATTTCATATGGCTCAGTTGTCAATGGCATCAGTCGACTCAGCACATTTTACACTTTAATCGGTTATCCATAATCCAGTCCCCATCACTGCAATCATGAGCAACATTTTCCATGAGAGAAATACGAGCCTGTCCTCTGGGGCTGCTACTGATGCAGATGTGGCTTGTGCTCGGAGGAAAAAAGGTGCCACTGGCACCAGTGACCATCCTGGGGCATCCTCCCCATCTCTGGAGACTCTGAAAACCTGGGGCTTCTCAGGACAAGACAAGCTTCTTTTCTGGCTTCACAGCTGAACACTTGACCTTCAAAACTGATGAATACACAGGAAAAGAAAAGGCAGGCTATGCAGAGACATAATGTCTTGCAGGATTAGGCCCTTTGTGGAAGTGGCAGTCACTTCACTGCACTAAGCCCCAATGTCTGATATAGACCATGGATTTTAGTAGGATTTGGCAGGGTGGGAAGATACATATCCTGGAGTAATATTTGCGTGAAAGAAAAAAGAGGCATAAGTTTGTAGACAAATTTGATAGGCCGTTAGATGTTTAAAATTGCAGACATTTGCTGAGGACTGAGCATAAAGTGAATTATGGAATGACTTGAGGGAAACTGTGGAAAAAACTGCTTGGAGGTCCAGTATAATCAGGCAGTTCTCAATGAAACATCACACCCATCAACACAATAGTATCAAATGTAATCTGACAGCCTTGCAATCATGTGCTCTGTACAGCAGTATTTTCTCCCTCCAAAACTTTGGACAGGCTTTTTTTTTTTTCATATTTTTTGTGGGGTATTGGAATAAACCACTCACCCTTGAACTTTTCTGTACTTAAACGTCTATTCTTCATGAAAGTTTGTTTGCATCAGTTATGGGTTATTTTGGCTCTTAGTCATCTCCTTCACTCTGCATGTTGAATTTCAAAGTCTCTGGATATTCTTTCCCCTACCGGCCAATACCAAACACCTCGACTGTGATCTAGGTCAGTGTTATGTGCCTGTGTTCGAGTTCTGCCTCCCTCTGATATCAAATGTACATTTCTCAGTCTCCAGTTGCTGTTCATCCGATCCCTTCTTTCCTTTTCCTGACGCTATCTTATTGCACTCTGGACAAGGATTTGAATTTTCATCCATTATGTAAACCCGAGGTGGACACGGAGCTCTTGGAATCATCTCCCCTGCAGTCTTGAGGGCGACTGTCAGGAAACCTATTTAAATTACAATTAGGGAGATTAGGGAATGAAAAGCTCCATTGTTCAAACTGTATACAGTCATCCACTTAAGTGGAAAATGGTAAACGAGAGGCAGGCTGATTAATGCCCCGACTGAGATCTAGCACTACTTTCTAGCTGACTCTGACATTTAATTTGTCATGTCCCATGGGAAATGCGGCACAGCGAAAGAATCAGTTTGTCAAATCACCTCGAGCTATTTTTTTTTCCCTGCAGATCCCTGAAACGCATCACTTTGTTGATTAATAATCACATTTTATTTTAAAAGGGAAAGTGAAGGGCAACTCGCTGCATAGTCATCATTTGCTGCTTTCCCTGCAAAGCCGAGAAGCTGCTCGCTAAAAAGCAGACAGAGGCCAAATAGCAGAGCACATTGTTTCTGTCCCAGCCTGGTTGTACATGGCCTGGTTTCAGGGAGAGCTTAGTCCTCCAACTGTGCCAGGAAAAAGGTTACCTGATGTGGGGGACCTCGGGAAGGACACACTGGCCACAGCTCAGGGTGGAGAAGTGCAGAGGATTACAATGTCCTTCACGGGAGCCCCAGCACACTTTGGTATTGCAGAGGAATATACAGCACCTGGCAGGAATCAGATCTAAGGGAAGGCACAGCAAAATTTTCAGGATTTGTTGTTGTCATCACTTGCAATGTTAACACATCAAGTAAATAAGGATGATTTTTATGATCTTAAGTGTGAATGACATGTCTCCAGGCTGCAGAAGAAAGTCAGCAAAGGCAAGATTCTTTAAAAAAATACATCAACATGTGACTGCATTCAGGCACTAATCCCAGAAGTTGATGGGTACCAAAATGACTCAAGGAAACTGGAATCCTCTAAATATGGGTTGAAATAGTTCTGCTGAACACATTGTAAATCATGTAAGTCAAGGCATGAAGAGCAGCAGAAAAATTAGGCACATCAGTGTTGCAAATAACTAGCATTAATGGGCACACAGCAAACTGCTTGGTTGATTTTCCTGTTCCAGCAAATGGGAAATCTTTTGCCACCTCCAGTAGTGCAGGAGAAAGTTTGTAAAACCCACATCTCACATTAACAGCTAAATTTACTTTTTCTGTGTCCTCACACTGATTTTTTGTAATGTGTCACCAAAAAAAATCTAAACAGCTGAATAGGCACCACTTAGGATTTTCCTCTCTTGCTTCCTCCCATGTTGTCCTTGATAACAACTGTTAGTGTCATGGGATTCTTTTCTCTGTGAATAAATAAATAACTGATGTGTTGGAATCAGGTAAGGGCTCTTGGATCAATTTTAAGCACTGATGGCACTTGTTAGTACATGAGATGAGACAATAGATTCATTGTCCATTCTGGTGTATAAACACCCTCTGCGTATTATGTCAAAGAGGCAAACAAAACAAAATGGGGTTTATTGTGTATGTGCAAGTGTAATCTTTCCAGGCTACCAAGTTAAAAGTGCTTTTCATCTAGATGGAATAAAAACAACATGAACAATACAACCCGAAATCCTATCCAAATAGTCCGAGGCTGCTTGCTGGTACCTTCTCTTCTCTGTTCTCTGTTTTATGTGAGCAAAGCCAATTGTCAGTAAACCTTGGCAATGTTTATTTTAACTCCTGCTCTGATAAACACCACATCCCACATCTATTAGTCAAAACCTCAAATCAGTCCACAGGGTACTGTGAGCATCTGATCCAGGCACAGGAGCCAGGGAATGCATACTTGGATGTGAATGGGCAGCAAAGGTAGGTGAATGAAAAAATTCCAGGCAAAACAAAGATACCTCAGTGTGCTTTTTCTCCTTCTCAGTTTCCTGATGCAACAGTTATTTAGCATCCTTCAGTAATCTGGGCTGAAATAGCCCAGCATTATGAAGTTTAACTGCAGTGCAAGAATAATTACTGCAGTGGCAGAACATTATGGATGACTGGTTACAGCAATAAATCCCATTGAATACTCATCCTTAACTATTCAAAAGCTTCATGCTATCAGAGCAGGGAAGCATATTTTGTATGAAATTAATAACTTTCCTAATTCAAATTTGAGCCTAACACTGGACTTCACTAATCTCCTTTTGATTTGGCAGAAGGTGACCCTTCTAGCTTGTTATATAACATTGCACAGCATCCTAATTTTTTGTCACTCTTTAAAGCAACCAGGACTACTAGACAAGCTGATTTAGGATGCCTGGTCCTTCTGGCCCCATGAGAGAGACATGCCAAAACATTCACAGAGCTGTGAGACAGACCATATACCCCAGAAATCTGCAATATTCCCAGAGGGGTTCTCGGTGAGAGATGACAGTGATTTTTTTACCGATTAGCTCCTTTGCCAGGCAAGGCTGGCCTGGGACCTGGCAGCAGGGACATTAGCAGCCTGTGGAGGCCCGTGTGTAGTGTGGTATGGCAGTGCCATGGGGCAGGCAGCCACAGCCTTGGTCAAGCCCCACTTGAGCAGTCTGGGGTGGTCCTGTCATCTCTTCAGACTGCGTAACACAGACAAGGCAAATGTCTTTGCTTTTCTGTTCCAAGTCAAAGGAAACATTGAATAATAGAATCATGGAACACATTTGGGTTGGAAAGAACCTTAAACGTCCTCTCAGTCCTCTGCCAAGGGCAGGGACACCTTCCACTTGACCAGGTTGCCTGAAGTCCCATACATTGTGTTTGCTCAAAGGCATAGCTTCCAGGAAAATGCCCACCATTTCTTTTTCTAGCTTTTTCTAGTGACCAATTTGCCTTTGATAAGAATATTGTTTGAGAAGAAACAGAAATTCTGCATCACTCACATTAGCCATTTCTAAATGACATCCCAGCTGAGATGCAGTGTGCAAAACACCAATAAATTTCCATCAGGATCTAAAAGATTATTTTATTCTGAACCATACAAGAACTTTTGACTTAAAACACCATCAGCAGCAGGGATTTAAGCTAGGAGGAGGATTTATAGTTCAAGTGTTTTAACAAATTAATTTGTTGCCATATGTGACCAATTCTTATAAGATCATTCACTGATTTTCAGTACAGATTTTTTTCCCCACTAGGATGATAAAATGAACTTATGGAAACCAGACCATTTGATAATACTCTGTCACTGTAGAACATACTGTCCTGAATAATCTGAAGACAAAACATACATCTTTGTCTAGCAATAGCACAGACTGAAAGCAAACCTCCTTGATACGAGAGACTCTCTTGAGGTTAAAATTTGTTGGTTAATAATCCAAAATTTTCAGTACATGTATTCTTTAGAGATATTTAATGAAATCTTAGCTCGGGGTATCTGAAAGGTGGATCAAATGTTTAGAGCATTTCCTGCTCCAAAAGCTGCCAGCAACATTTCTTTATAATCCCATGAGGAGAAAACGATTGTTTTCTAGTAACATTTCAATCTACTCTAAAATCTATTTGAATTTTACAAGCTTCCCAGCACTCTGTGGTGACTAGATTCCTCCTCCATTTGAGAAATAGGTCTCCTTGGATAGGGGAAAGAGACTCAACTCTTCAAAAACAAAACAGCAAACACGAGATGAACTAACAAATCCGAAACCCCATCCCACTGCAATTTCATCACCTATAAAACTGCAGCTGTTTCAATTTGTGAAACTAAGCAATTTCTCCTGCACCTGTCAAACCTGCCTGGCATTTCAATAAATTGTTCCGTGTGTTGTTTATGCTCATGCTTTAAAATAGCTTGAGAAATATGGCTTTAAAAAGGACTAAGTACAGACAAAACGTACAGTTAATTAGAGTAAAGCCACATTTTCAAACCCACAGTCAAAACCAGTCATTCATATGTATTAAAGAAATAAATGTTCTTAAGTGAAAAACGTGGTAACAGATACAAACCAGACACACTCAAGAAGCATGAAACAAGGGAGGCTTTCTTTCAGCCATTTATGTGATTTCCTTTCTTAGCTTAGTATTTTTCCAGGGGCATACTCACACACACAGGAAACATATTACCCAGCACTTTTATTCCTTGTGGTCTTCACTTTATTTACAAGATGACGGCAATAAAGAGCTTTGTTTTAGAAACACAAGGTAAAGTGTAAGACACCAATGCTGACTTAACAGCTTGTGGGCTGGAGTCTTCCACATGTGTGGGTTGTTGCTTTTGTGAAGACTGTGACTGAGGCAGCTTGAGTCTCTTATTCCATATGCTTGGTTATGTGTGGATTTTCTTTTGCTTAACTCTTGCAAATAAAAAATATTCTGCAGTCATTTCAGGCAAAAGCTACTGAAAGCTAACATATTTTTCCTCTGAGAATGCCAACATTTTTTGAGGGTGCAATGCCAAACAGGTTAAATATGACATCAGAGAAAATGTTGAAAAAAACCTGCAGGTAGGATAATCTACATGGTTTTAATTTGGTGTGCAAATCCTTTTATAGGACTCCTAGTCACCAATATAAATTACTGTATCAGAAAATAAGTGAAATGGAGAAAGGAAATAGAAATTGAAGATGGCAACTAGAAGGAGAAAATACCTGAGACAGGTTTTTAAATGGACTGAATAGTTTTCCTAGTAATGTGAGCAAGAAATAAAGGAAATCAGTTGACTGCCTAGGATTATGGACTTGGCCAGTAATTTCTTCACTAAAGACATTTGGAAAAGCAGCAAATGCACCAATCTCAGCTCCTTTCTATCCCTGTAAATAATTTCTCTACTAGCAGAGCACCGGGCATGTGACACAGCTGCTTGTGATTCACCCCCTAGGGCAAGTGAACCAATTTTTAGGTGACATACCTACACTGGAGAAACCCAGTGTGGTTGTCTGGATCCCATAGTAATACACAGATGTGCAAAGATATTTGGGTTGCAGAAGCTGCTGGAGTTTTCCAAAACTCACACAAGTTACTACAAGAGCTTCATAAAGCACACTGCTAGGCTGAAGTCTCTAGCAGCTTGCAGTGGAGAAGCAGAAATCTCTCCCTTTAGCTCTGTAGGGCCCTGCTCAGTACCCAGGCTACTATACGGGAAAGGTCCAAGTTGGTTAGCCCTTGGAGAGAAAAAAGGAAGAAGTAGGATGAACAGAAGAAATTTGGTGAAAAGAAGATGGTTTATTTATATATTTAACTTCTGGAGGACTGCTAGTGTGATTGGAACTTCACAGAAAGAGAAGGCTTGTCTCATATCTAATGACAGCTATTTCAGGCTTGGTATATACGGAATAATTGGGAAATGGAATGAACAATCTAGAGTGGCTCTGACCTTTTCTCCCTTCAACATTTCTTAATTAATCTTAAATAGAGAAGGAAATAATTTATTTAGAATTTATTTAGTCCAAGCAAGATATTCCAGAGCAGTCACCTTTGCTCTCTTATCACTGTAAAAAAAAAAAAAAAAAAAAAAAAAAGGCAGCACAAAAGAAGAGACATAAAAAATAAAGGAACTTTTGTATCTGAAATGAGACCTCTTCTTCTCACAGGGAGCTGGTGGAGGGACACCATAGGCTTAGGAAAGAATGGACTATTAAATGCTTCTTTCTGACAGGGTGAATCAAATCTCACAATCTCCTTATCAAAAATAACATCTCCCATCTCCACCACATGCATCGCAACTCCTGATATTATGCATTGGGGAGACATGGTCAAACTGAAATGCAGGAGCTAAAAGAGAGGTGTCAGGGCCAAGATCATGAAGAGAGACTCTAAATTGTCTCCTGATGACTGTGTTGCTCATTGTCTCTCCACCTTTCTAAAGGTCTTGGTAGTGTTAAAGATACCTCTGGATGGCAGCTGCATCTTTAGGATGCCCACCTACAGAGCTGTTAGTTAAGCAGCATTTATGTTCATCTTTTTGTTGAGAGTCCAAGACCATCCCTGACTAGTAGTCCTAAATAAAAAGGTTTGGTTATTAATTAACTTTGTCTACCAGCTTCTGAGATGAACAAGAAATCAGTTGAAGTCAGTGATATTGCTGTAAGAAGGGACAGGGTGTCCATGGAGCAGGAGAGAAGATGACATGGAGCCAGGATGCAAACTGAACACAAAACTTGGAGGCACAGCAGCCGTGGTTTGAATCACACCTTCAGTCTGTTGGTATAAGAAGAAAAGGTCACACTAGTGAGCTAAAGGTTTTATATCACAGGCTGTCCTCCTCCAACATTACCTTCCATTATCTTCTCTTCACATGAGTCTTCTTATGGTTATTCTTTGTATCACAGCCTAACAGTCAGAAAGGTTTTACACAGAGGACTCCCACAGTCACTTTGTTCCCACAGAGCAAGAGGTTTAGTCCAACACTCCAACCAGAAAAGTTGATGGTACAATGACTGTCCTTGCAAGGAGCCCCCCTTTGAGTTGACCCTTAAGGAATGTGAGATCCAAAGTTTTGCAAGAATTAGAGTGTGTCTAACAACATCAATGTGCTTCAAAATGTCATTAATTTTAAAGCAAGAAATAAATTATCATCATTCAAATTCCAACCTACCTACAGTTTAGGCCATTATAGCCTAACAGTCTTTCATTAGAATAATTCAAGGATCTTTTCAGAAAACAAAAGATACTAAAAGAACTGTAAATTTCTTTCACTAATCTTAATTAATTAGCATGGAAATAATTTCAAGCCATTTTATGGATCTGTTCTTGGGTAAATTTTTGCAATACATCTAAATTTGTATTGTTGACCTACAGCTCAAGCCTTTTTCTTGATAACCTTTTCACTTATTTCTGGTACACACTTGAAAACCTTTAACAGCCCCAGTAAAAAACATACACATGGACTGACTGAAGCAAGACAAATATCTAATAAAAACAGAGCAGAAAATAAAATATATCTTTCCCATCTGTAAGTACAAAAGCCCCCAACTCTTCCCCTATATTTTTAACTCATATAAAAATAATTTTGATGGCAACAGTAGCCAGTGATTTTGACTATCTTATTTGTGTCCACGAAGTCTCAACTGACACTTGAACCTGAACTATTTAGGTGCAGTCATTCTCTTTTTCTCTACCCTGAAGAGCTTGCAATTTAGACAGTTGGCCAAAGGATGCCTCTTAGGATATAGCTGAGGTGGATTCCCAGGGTCAAATATTACACAGGAGTCTGAGTTGCAATGAGTTTTTTTCCTGTGTACTCTTTTAGCACTGAGTCCTGGTGAGAGGTAGCTCCTTAAAAACACCTCCCGAAATGGTCCCAGCCCACAGGGATGCTGAAAGAATGGTGATATGGGTAGGTGCAAATTAAGCCTTTTCAGAATGGGAACCCCAGGTCATGTTCCATGCCCATATCATGTCTGCAGTCAGCTGGCAGTGGGGCAGTGAATACAGAGTGCCCATTCCTCCTTTTGAATATTGAGTCTTTTCAGAAAAGTCTTCATGTGTACTGCCTGACTGACAGGGAATTTTACCATCTGTAGTCGTCTGGATCTTTTCAGAAGACAACTGAACGCCCTTGGTGTGGTTTGCACAGTGTACAAATATATGTGGTCTGGAAGAGCACAAACAGACAGGTTGTTGGCATCTGAAAAAGCAGCCCCTTGACTTCTGAGCTGCAGCATCTGGCTGTGCACACAGCTCCTCCTTCACTGGAGCTGGGACATTAAGTGGTTTGCTGCTGCTGATGGTGCACACCAAAGCAATGTCTGTGCACACCTACAGCAAAAAGAGGCTGTCCCCATGCCGTGCACAGTTCACCATCTGTGCTCCTGATGTCACACAGAAATTTGGTTATGGGGTTTGCATGTGGGAGACACAAAAGCCATGAAATAAGCCTGGATCATGCAGCACAGTAGGCTCCAGTCTCAGGCTGTCACCTCTTCAGCCATTTCCTGATGCGCCACAGTATGGGAGCAGGCTTGGTCATGCTGGAAGACACTTATAACACAAACATGCCCCTTGGCATTCTTGACTTTACAGGGCAGGCAGAATCTCAATTTGTGATGCTTTTTCCTTTTGCAATTTTTTTAAATGAGCTGAGTAGACTGTAAATAATAGCTTTTCAATTTAACACAGTATCTAGCATCTTCTGATGCCACTGCTATGTCAGCAAGACTGTATTAAACACTTCTGACCACTTGAAAAAAAATTATTTTGGTGCTGCTGTTGTTAAGCTGCTTAAAATGCCTGCATAAATTTCAATCACACAATCCCGAGCAGATGTTTGCTGCTGCTCTTTCAAGAAAAGCAAAATTTTTATTTTAGTGGTGGAAACTTCAAGTAAGGGTCAGGAAAGAAAGAATAACTTTTGTCTTGTATATGAATTTGTCTAACTGATTGAGTTACCTATTTCTTCTTTGTGCACTTATCTGTGAAATGGGTATGATTTTTCTATGTTGTAAGGGTATTTTGAGTCTTGGTTATTTGCTTGTGAGCTCATCTGGAAATCTCTCAGTGCAGTCTTCAATAAACATTAAGATTTATTGCTTTTGGAGCTATTGTTTTCTTACTCCCTCTATTTAATCGTCTTACTATAAAAGCAACTGTTGTAAATAACAACCAGTAGCAATTATTTTGTGATATGTGCTACTTAGGAAAAAAAAAACATTCTGTGTTATTGATTTGATTTGATTTTGCAACTGTTTCATGGGTTTAGGTTTTGCTTGGTTTTCCACTGCTTCAGCACCTGCATTTACATGTTTTTCTGCAGAGATATTTGTGTCCCATTTTCTTCTTTACATCAGCCAGTTTGTTAGAAAGAGTTAATCTTTCCCTTTACTTTCAGTTCTCTGATTCCTTTCTCTATGGACACAACCCTTGACCTCCTCTGATCTTGTAACCCTCATCAAAGCCATGTCTTTAATTAGCAGCTGGGTAACATATACACAGAGTTGTTCCAAAGTCTTGCTCCTTCCCAGCCCCTGCAGATCATATTTATCAATCTCCCCTTTTGGCAGAGGAATCACATTGATTTTTCTGCAGACAGAACTGTCTGCTTTCTTAGTATCTCAGTTTACATCACCAGTTACCACAGCTAAAGGTGTCCAAAACCCTTTGTGCTGTTCTTCTGGCTGACATATTCTTGCATCACAATGTTTTTCAGACAATTTGGATGTTTAGACTAGGGGTAAATGATACTAAGGCTGCTGAGCTGAGTTATGACAGCAGTGACAACATTGTGTCTGGGGTAGAATTGCTCTAAGAATTTGACTCCAGACTTTGTGGCATTTAAAACACTGTTAATATGCACTTGGCAGAAGGCTGGGAGATCTCACAGCTGGCCCTTCCCCAAACAGAAGGCATGCTCAGCTCTGAAAGCATTTAATGAAGGCAGACCAAAGCACTCTTCTGGCTCAAGCAATATCTAATCTGATCTGGAAGGAATGAGCCAGAGCAGGCTCTCAAAGGAACCTCTCCCCATTGCTGTTTGATTTTAGTGATGGTAAACGGGGACCTGAAAGTGGCAAAAGAGCTGAGAATGTGTTTGGAAAAATCCAGTCAGAATCTGAAACTTAAAAAAAAAAACCAAAGAAGTCTATTTCTCAGAAAGACTGAGGTGAGATTAAAAGGAAATCTTTAGATGACTTTTATGCTCTGAGTTTTCCAAGAGGACACTAATGTACAGAAGAAAAACTTATGGGACTCTGTGAACAGAAACAAAACTTATCACATCTGAAGGGAGAGCAAATTTTAAAGAGTTCAGTAGGAAATTAGATAACATGCAACATGCATTTACCAGTATGCCAAACTGGCCTGATGTCTTCCTTTGATGAGGCAAATGCAGATAATCTAATCCATATGGTCTTTGGTAACTCAGTAACACAGTGATAACACAGGAGAAATAATTTTAAATGGAGAATAAGAATAATCTTACAAACATAATCATGAGACAAAGCAGCAAGCTGAAAGTGTATTGTCAAGGGAAACGTTACTACTGGAGATGGGTTTGATACAGAACCTAGGCTTATGCTCAGGAAGTTTGCCAATGACACACAGATCTGCTCAGCAAAAGAGGACTGGAGTGGGGGGAGAAGAGTGGGATGGAGGTTAGAAGTGTGTAGCAGACTCCATGAGAAAGAACTTTGAAAGAGGAGCATATGGATGCTTTGGTAACCCCAAAGAGATCTCTTGGCCAGCAAATACGACAGCTGCCTCTGTCTGCTGGAGTTACTGGGCAATGGAAAGTCTACCCTAAAGGAAGAGTCTACAGGAAGTTGTCTTTTTTAGCCTACACAAATACAGCTGAAAGAAGAAATGACTGCTCTCTATAAATGGTTGTATATATGGGCAAGATCTGTATGTTACCGCTTTGTGTTAGTAAAAGATCAAATGATCTCTAAATTGGTCATGTATAAAGCTAGGCTGAAAATGAAAGGAGGATTTCTAAATTTTCAAGCAGAGTGATTTTTCCAAAACTAGAAGAGAACTGGAAAGCTTCAAGCACTAGCTTGACAAATTTGTGGTAGGAATTACGAGATGTGTTTAGGAAAGAAGATCAAGCTCAAGCTTAAGGAGAATGGATATGCTTTCTAGTATTACATTTTTAATGAAAGACTAAGGAAGAGGTTAGAGGAAGGAGAAAGGAATAAGAAATAAGAAGATTTGTCTCTCTCTTGATCTTTTTTCTTTTTTTCCTTTTCTCTTATTCTGCTGTCCTTCCTCTGTTCTTCCCCATTTATTTTTCCTTTTATTCATTTTATTCCAAGCTATTTTACTTTAGTTTTAATAACTTTCATATTTTAGTTTTGAACAAGGGATTCACAGATGCTTTCTTGTCTAGATGTTGCCACTTTTGTCTCATAAATCTTTTCCTGTGTGCTAGCTGAAAACCAAAATATTAACAGTGATGCCAACCCAAAGCTCATCTTAGTTTAATGAGAAGACAAAACAAAACAAAGGTGTTTTTTTATGAAAAACAGTACTGGGGCCTTATACTCTCACATATCCCGTGTGTTCTCTTAATCAGCTTTTTCAGGAAACAGTTGATAGACAGAAGATGAGAAAACTGTTGGTCAGGTCAATGACTGTAGCAGGTTTGAAGCCTGGTAGAGACATAAGGCCACCTTCATCTCAGTTACCTTAAAGCCCCATGGTAGCTATGGTCTGCAATGCTCAGGTTATAGACTGATAAAGGCACTTGGGGCTGTGCTGGGCAAGGCTGAGTGCTTACAGCTTTGGCTGATGCTAAGAGCCACAGATGCTCAGCACCTCTTTACAGAACAAGTGAGATGGGAAAAAAATTCTCTGCTGCAAGTCCCTGTCTTACTTGCAGTGAGCCAGGATCCTTGACTCTGGAAATTAGCTTTAAAATTTATGTACTTTTGTGACATTGGCCCAAGCAGCTAAGAAAAGCAGCAGCATAATCAGTCATCCCATGTAAAGATGAGATTTTCTCATGGCACAGACATCTTCGCTCTCATTTTCTTTTAGGTAAGCTCCCAATTACCCTGAATAAAAGGTAACTCCAGCCCTGAAATGAATTTCTAGACTTGTAAAAGTGGCAGAGCAGAGAGCAGTACCCCCACAGCACAATCTGCCAGAGGGACCATAATTTGTAGGAACTCAGCTGGAAGTCCTGCATTCAAGGGTTTTCTGTATCAGTAAATTACTGTAGTCCTAAAATGGTATTCAGGTAATTCTGCAGTCCCCTCAGCCATGTATTTCCTTGAGCTCTAATGCAGCCTGAGCTGTCATCTTCATGGATGATGATGGTTATGAGTTAGTCTCTTCACTGTATATGGAGAAAACTGCTGGTATGTAGTGCCATAAATACCAACCTAGAAAGGAGAAGGACATGGCTTCCACAAACTATTTGTTTGAAAAACTGCATAGAAACAAAGGTTGCTATTTTCTCTTCATTCTTGCACAACTTTGGCTTGACCTAAATTGCTAATTAATGTAAATTTTCTCAGTGAAAAAGGATTATGGATATTCTTTCCCTTATCAGGTTTCAGACTAGCAAATCCTTAATCCTTGCAATAAACTTCCTCTCTAAGACATGCCCTGTTTCTTTTCTTTTTTTTTTTTTTTTTCCTTTTATGGAAGACAGCTATTTCTTTTCCCATTTATCATTCATTTATCTTCTTCACATTCTGAATAAATTTGTATTTGGTCTTGGTCCGGATGTAAGAGAATAATGAATTTCCATATTCACTGAGGTTACCATATCATGAGTAGAGTATTTAAATGACAGGGACAGATCATCACTCATCCTGGTTTAACCATGTTGGTTTGTGTTGTGATATATGACATGGCACATTATTTTGATATGAAGGAGGTCATATATTGTAAAATATTACCCAAAATCTTTATAACGTAGGCCAATGCAACAGAAGAGGCAGTGCAAATTTCATAAACACCCACTTGCCAAAAAACGTCTGGCAGGGATGGCAGTAGGTGAAAATGAAAGATCCCTCTGCTCTGGGATATCCCTTTGACAAAGGAGGAATAGTATATGTGTAGATTTACCACATCCAGTGATCTCTTGAATTGGTAGCATCCTGCTGTGTGGGCAATCCTACATTGCACTGAACGATGAGACCTGCAAGCCCCTCACAATGGAGGGATGTGACTTCTGCCAGTTAACAAACCATTTTTTATTTAACTTTGGGAAGGTCAAACTGCTGCCAGTATGTGATAAAGAGATATTTCCCAGCCCTTTATAGCCAAAGCAGTTTAATGGGTTATTTATATCAGTATCCAGTATGCAATGTCAGTGGACAGGGAAAGGATGGTAGTAAAAATGAAGGTAGTTCTGTGCCATCTGATCACAATGTCTTTTAACCTCCCAGCCTTGTCAGGAGGTAATCCTTTTATACCATGACCCAACACTATTTGAACAATGGTGTTTATAATTTATCTTCATTGGATTCACTTCAGATTTCCCCCTTGTACCTATATATGACCCATCTTCTTCTCTCTCCTCTTTTCAGATTTGTGCCATCTTTAATTAAAACCCAATATTTAACTATTAAAACTTCTGATTCTAGGCACAATTAGTTGTTACACCTTTTACAATGAAAAAAAAAAAAAAGACAGGCATTGTAAATCCATTGGTTTTCTTCCAAGCTTCACCCATTTTAAGTGGATGAAGTCCCTCTTTTGTTGCTCCAACTCTGCCAGAAGTGAGTACTACAGGCTACTCTGCAAAACAAATAGTTTCTATTTTCTTTTTTATTTTTATTAAGTGTGCTGCCTTTAATTTCAGCCTTTCCTTCCTATTCTCTGACCTCTGGTTGTGGTTAGCCCATACCCTGGATCATCTGACACATCAGGCAGCATCCCAGAGAGTCAGTACTTTGTCATCAGAGAATAAGCCAGGCTTAAAAAAAATCTGTTCCTCAAATTCAAGTCAATATTTGAATGCACTTTCAGCCTAGCTGAAATCCACAGAGCTCTGCCAGTCCTTTCTGCACTCTTGGACACAGCAACAAACACGATTGCAATTTAATGACAGCATAAGGCTCAGTGGGAAATGACAACCACAAAGATACATCTGGCACTTTCTTCCAAAAAAAGTCCAGTTGAGTTGAAAAAAGACCAGCATTTCCCAAAATTTAGTGCATTTTACTCTACATTGATTTGGATTTTCTAGAATTAGACTTGGAAAGCACCTCTACTAGAAATGTGTGATTTTGAGGAGACAGACACAGTGATTTCAAACTGGAGAGATCAGAGCCCCATCCCTCGTTTCACCATAGATCCTGCTGGTGATCTGGGAGAAGCCTGTGCAGTACCCAGATAACAAATCTCCTTCTCTGGGTTTCAGGCATGTGTCAGGAAAGAGGGATAGCAGTACCTCACCCAGCAGCCAGGACTGCCTCTCACTCTGGGTGGGAGATGCCTCCACTGGGTTCTGGTTATGGAGCACTGGTGCTGTGGGGATGCAAACTGTCAAACCACTCTGCCACACACACTGCTCTCAGAGCAAGAAACCTCTCAAGTATGCTTCTGTGCATGCAGCATTCTAGTGGCTGTCCAGAGTGTCCAGATCACTGGCAGGGGACCAAATCAACTCCTGAACCATCTCTCCCTGTTCTCCCAGTAGTTAACATGCTACACATCACCAGTCCAGCAAATGCAAGCTGTATTTCTGGGAGCCAGCAACACATTATGAACATGTGGCTATTTTTGTTTGTGTATGTTTCAAACACTGACATTGGACAATGGGGATTTTCTGCCAGGAAGGTAAGAGGGGTAAGAGGAATGTCAATGAATGCATTTATCTATTAACAGAAAAGCACAGGGAGAGAATTCCCTTCTTCATGTCCCTAAATTGGTTTTACTGATTTCATCTGTCTTCATCACAATAGCAAAAAGGAAACATCTGTTAAAATGAAAACCTTCAGAAACCAAAGACAGCTATTTGTCCTGATCCACTGTCCAGAATTGTATCAGTATGCTAGTTTCTTCAATTATGACTACAATTAACAATCTCTTTCAACTGAAATTTCACTGATAGTTCTGAAAATTCACTGTAGCTCTGAAAAAACCCTCACAAATCCCAATTTTCCCTTCTTCTAGAAAAAAATTAGGTAGAGGTTTCTGTTGATAACTTCTCAGTGGCTCTGAACAGAGATAGAAGACAGTTGTCAATACAGGAACCTTAGATAGGAATTGCAAGCCAGTTACTTTCCTCTTCAAAAATACAATTATATTAAAACCTTCAAGCAGTTAAAAAACACCAACAAAACAGATGAACCTTGCTGAGTGCCATCAGACATGCATGTGCCAGTAATGATGTACTTAAATGAGAAACATTTTTATGGGATGAGTTTACATGCTGTTTGGGTTATCAGTCTGAGGCTTCTACAAACCACCTTGGAAACAACAATTACTGGCTAACAATGCACTTTTGTCCTCTGAGTGACCCAGCTAGTATTTTCCACATCTGTCCTTAAACATGGCATCTTGGTGCCCAAAAAGGTTTGACCCCAGCTTACAAATTAGTTACTGGTGTAACTTCATTTTCTTTGCCTGAAGGGTTAAATGGACTGACCATATTCTTGGCATAATGGAGAGAGAGAGAATGAATGGGGATGAATGAATGAATGAACTAATGAGTGAATGGAACAGCTTATCTGCTCCTACTCCAGTCTGTTTAAAGAGAGGGTTGTTGTTTAAATCACTCAGGAAATCCTTTCCATAGTGTAGTCCCTGCTAACCATCTCTTTCTGATGCTTTGCTTCTCCTGTCTCAGAATACCTGTCCTGCTGCCACATGGAAATTCAAAGAAACAGAAAGAACTTAACTAAAGTGATGAGATAGAGGTACACTTGCATTTCCTGAAGGAAATCATCAAATAAAATAGCAAGTATTTTCTAAATCCTGATATATCTAAGTTAAAGAATATAAAAGGAAATTAAATCCAGGTGTAGCTCACTCTTACTCTTTTCTCCTGCATTAATTATGATTACAGGCAAATTACAAGCTGTGAAGTATTTTCCTGAGCTCACAAATGCTTCTTTGTTCTCTTTTTTCCCCACTTTGTGAGACGATGAATGGATGTGGGTAATGCCATACTTCAGGAAAGTAAATGGAAGGTGTGGAGGGAGTCATAACCCTAGCGAGAGAGTCAGAGACAAGCTGCAACATCCCTGCACTCTGCTTTGGAGTGCATTATCCTAGCCTGAATAGCTGCCTGTATTGCGTCAAGCCCTGGGGTCAGCTGTGACAGAGATGCACATTCCTCAGCAGAGAGTGCTGATGTAATGCCTTTGGAGCCCCCAGCCTCGTCCCCCCTGCCCAGCTCCTCTTCACCTGCACTGCCGTTGCCCTTGGTGCTCTGTAGAACTGCCCATGCCATGGACTCCGTAAAGTAGGAGACCAGTGTACAGCACTTTGCTTCTTCAGTGACTTTCTCTCTGCTCTGGCTGAGTAAGAAATGCAGCAGTAGTAATAATGATAACAATTAATAATAATAATAACAATAGAAAATAAGAAAGAAAGAAAGAATTAAAGGAAAATCTTACCCTCTTTTTAAAAAACTGAAAGGCTGAGCACTTCTTGACTGGAAATCCATTCATGTCTTTGTTGACCATTTTCCCCAGTGAAGGGTACACAGTGATAGATCCAGAGTGCCAGTGTGGCACTTGTTTAGTGCATCTGTTTTCCTCTGTATCCTTCCAGCTGCTGAAGACAGAGCAGGGCAGGAGCTCACCGGCACGGCTCGGGCAGCTGTCCTTTACACATTCATCCTGCTGCACCAGCTACTGCAGCAGCAGCGGCAGCAGCAGCAGCAGCCTTTTCCAGCTTTCAGATGCAGCTCTCAATCAGCTTCTTAAACACATCCCCTAAACACATATACTCCTGTAAAATCCCGTGACAGCTCTCAGATCACAAGCAGCAGACCTCAGGCTAAGTGGGTCTCACATAAACCGTGTCCATCCATCCTGTGAGAGTTACTGGTGCCACATGCTGTATAAGCACAGAGGACACCGCGCTCAATTTGCTATTCTCCTTCTTCAGGTGGTGTGATTCACTGCTGTTTGAGATGAGAGCTGTTTTTGATTGTGCAAATTTCAGTGGGAGCTGCAGTTCAGCAACAACAGAGAGAGAGAGAGAGAGGGAGGGACGGACAGAGGGAGGGGAAGGGGGGGGAGGAGAGAGAGAGAGAGAGAGAGAGAGAGAGAGAGAGAGAGAGAGGGAGAGATGCACAGGCAGAGCAGCTGAACACAAATAACCATACAAAGGATAGCAGGAAGGTTCAGGGAAAGAAGTGCTGAAAGGCAATATCTTTCCCTTGGGAGAGTGACAGGGGTGGTGGTCATTTTATATGTGAACAGTCTTTGAGTAAGACAAAAAGAAACACAGGTCAATTTAAAAAAAAATGTTTTTCTCATGTTGCTCTGATTTAAACAGTGGTATTCTGGAAAAAAGCCCATCTGATGATCAATGCAACACTGGGTTATGTGACAGGACATGCTGTAGAGAGTTCAATGAGCTTAAAGGAAACCCACAGCTCCAGTACATTTGCTATATGTGATACAGCCAAATGTGAGCCAAGCAGACATAGACACATTTGTTCAGATATTTCTGTAGAAACATAGATATATAGCTTTTAAAACCAGAAGGGTTATTTCATTATAGAAAAATAGGACTGAAAGAATCTTGAAAGGACACCTTTTTTAGCTTCCTTTTTATTAAATTCAACTGGGTTAAATATCACCAGGACCAGTGAATCCAATAATATGTATTTAACTAAACTGTAAATTATCTTTTAATTAAGCTACATTTTCCAGCAAGGTTTGGAAAATAAAAGACCTCAGCCTATGTTCTAGGTGAATAAACTTTGGTTTCAAGAAAGGACCTAATTTCTAATATTGATCTGGCTTCTCATTCTAGCCCTAACTTCCAAGATTGGTCAGGCCTGTAATATAAAGTATATTTGTGGATACAGGTCTAATATAAATCATCTCTATGTTTAGTAAATAGACTGATCATTTCACATTTTTCAGTGGAAACCATTTTCAGTAGTCTTTGAAGATATTGTGTCACTCTTTCCTGTCCCTTTTATCCCCTCTTTTGAAGATCCTTTAATAATAAGAGCTGTGTATCCTATCCCAGTACAAGTTTCCCATTATTGCATGTAGAGGTCAAACTATGAACTTACATCTACCACCACAGCTGTTCCCCAGAGAATCTCACAGGTCTTTGGACCTGTGCAACTAGCTGGAGACCCAGGCTGAGCAGCTTCTAGGCTATGACCTTTTTACAAATCAGCAACATGCATTTCCTCACTTTTTGCTCTCCATCAGTGCAAAAAATTTGGCTGCACTCATCTTAGACTTGGATTTCTTAAGGACATGGTACCATAGCATTCATTAAAAACCTCCTTTCCTTGTACTTATTTCCCCATTTTTCCCTTTTCTTTTCCCATCCTTTCCCATCCCTTTTCTGTCCTTTCCTGTCCTTTTCCTGTCTTTTTCCTTTGTCTTTAATTGCAACAGTCACAGTGGTCACAATAACGCACAGGTTAAAAATTCTGATCACAGCTATGAAGGGAAGGTACAGTCCGATCCCAGGTCACAGATGAGAACACTCTTTGGGAAGATGCTGTTCAAGATCCAAGCAGCACAACAGACTTAATTTTGATTTTGGATGTTCTTACAGGACTGTGTGAAGCAAGGCGCTGAAAAGCCAATATCTCATCAGAATTGTTTCACTTTATATAACTAATTGTCACTGAAGCAAGGACAGAGGAAATTTTCCATTCTGCTCCTCTGTCTGGGGCTAATGGATTTTACCAAGGAGCAATTCAGTCCAGCCCTTAAAAACTGATCAGCAATTCAGAGTGCCCAGCTAGAGGGGCATTGAGGGGATTTTTAGAAAAAATGGAATTCTCAATATGCTTCAGCCAGATTTCCCTGAAGTGAGCACCACCCTCTTCCACCTTGCAGCCAGTCCCTCAGTCTCATTGATCTCTCATTAATCTCCTGCTGTGCTTTAGAGCTGTCAGAGCTGTATTCTGGCGCTTACAGATAGAGATGTAGACAATGGTGAGAGTCCAATTTCTACTGGTGGCATCTCTCATTGCTCTATTCTGAGCACCACGTGCTCTGTTGGCTAATCTGAAATGCAAGAAAATGATTGTCAAAAGAGTGACTTAGGCAAACCAGGCAGCTTGCTGTGCACGTACATTTATTTTTGAGATCTTTGATCTATTCAGCCACAGCTTTGATCTGTCTCTCAGCCTCAAATAGTTCTCCTGGAATGAGTGGGCACTGTCTTCTCTTTCACAAAAGCATTTGTGTTGTCTCTACCTCCTCCATAAGATTTCCAGCCTGCTGACTGAAAAGCCATTCTCCTTCCAGCCTCCTAAACCTGGCAGCCTGCAGGCTGCTGGGGGTGGTGACTGCCCCTGTGAACACATGTGAGTCCTGGTGCCAGGGCCTTGACCTCCAGACCTTTTTTGCTCTTTATTTTGTTTGGGTGTTTGCATCTTTTCAGCTGAAAAACTATGCACTTAAGCATATTTCTATTAAGAGAGAAAAAACTCCAGCTGATTTTAAAGTAGCCTAATAGTTTTAAAGTACTGTAGCAGTTATTTTTTGATGAAGGTGCATTGCTGCAAGGGGAATTACTTAGGACACTATCCCCGAATCACAGAGAGCTCTCCTTGGCCTTTCCAGGATATCCATATTTCGATTAGAAATCTTCTCATTCGAAATCCCATTGGCTCTGTGGCCTCCAAGGACTTTATTTGCAAACATTTTTTTTTACTACAGATATCAGAGAGCAACTCAGTGCCTGCAGAGCTTACATGAAGCACAGGAGGAAAAGGGGAACACCACATATTTGTTTTTACACAAGAAGCCAAAGATTTAAAGCCAGAGATATTTTTCCAAGGAAAAGTGTTTCACTTTTTTATGATGTCAAAAGCATGGCTTCATAATTAAACCTAAAATGAGCATAAAGCTCCATGTTCACTGCATTTAACTTCAATCAAAAGGCATAAAAATTGAGTAGGAAAATAGGAACTTCAGCCAAGCCAACCCACTCAGCTGTGCTTTATTGTGATTGTCACAAAACATCAAGGGCTTTCATCAGCTTGGTGGACTGCCAGCTATACTAAACACTTTAAACAAGTCCTGCAGGTACTTCATGCTTTAACAGCCTTTAGCTGTTCCCATTAAATTGTCGTATACTCCCCCAATGATAAAATAAGTTTTTTATTAGGGCAGTCAGGAGAGAAATACACATATATTCCAGCTACAAAATTTTGTAGAGCTGCAAAACACATGGTAGCATTTGAATCTCTGTGAGGCAGCCCCACAGGGAGAGAAGGAAGGTATTTTTATTGAAGATCTTCTTGAAGCAATAATATAAACTTAGACTTATAAAGTATACAAAGGGCACTAAGTCTGGACCAGATTTCTCATTCTGTAGTGCCTCTTATGAACACAGCATACCAATAATTTGCCTTGCTTTTAAATGCTTACAAGTGTAATGTCACAGATAACAGGTGGTGAATCAGTCCAGGGTTTATCATGGAACAAGTAGATTACATTGACGAGTTTAATTAGCTACGACCTTAACAGACTAAATCTTTTTCTCCCACTGACTAAGAAGGATGCTCAGTGTGAAGTCACAGTTTTTAGTAACACAGCCCTTTTTTGTGGTTCCCTTTGCTGTGCTTTCAAAGTTGTTTTTGTCTCTGGCAGGGGCCAAAACCACATGTGCTAAATAATTTCTGGAACGTTACGGGTTTTCACACAGCTGCTCAGGTCTGTGAGTGCTGCTTCCCTCACTTCCTCTGTGGGCAGAGAAAGGTGGGTAGCTTCCAGCACCCATGACTGATATTTTACCCTGGTATCCAGTGATGGAGAGGGGCACAGCTCATTTACCAGAGTACCCCAGGACCAGCTCAGAAAGTAAGAACAATAACTGAAGAGAGAAGAATGGGTATTTGAACACTTTCTAGTCCTTATGCTATCTCCAGAAATAAGACTAGTTGAGTGTCCATAGGCTTTCATCTCAGCTCTGCCTTAGAGCAGTTCTTGACCCTTCTGTGTTTGCTCCTCTAGCTGTTGGCCTTGTCAGCATCTACCTTGAAATCCTGTTGAGTGGACACTACCCTTAGGCCAGCTCTCATGTGCTCTTCATCTTGTATTGCTCACAAGCACCACTTGTCCCCCAGTTTCTACTGGTATTTGCCAACCTTGCCCCTGACTATATGCAGCTCAAGACCTCATGGACTGCATGGTGCAGCTTGTCAGCCAGATTTTCCCACAGTTCTTCCTCTGTTCTTGCTCCATGCTCTCCCAGTCACTGCCAGGAATGGGGCACTGAGTGACAGGGTGACAGCCCCAACCAACAGCCACCACATTCACACACCAGAAGTTAAAAGTGGTGATTCAATGCCTAGCAATAAAAGACTAACATTAATAAACTCGTTGGGAAGAAAGAAATGCATTTTAGCATTTTAGGAGCTCGCTCAAAACTAGCTCTAGTTTTGGTTAGGATCCCAGGGAAGTTATTGTACTTTCCTGAGGTAAGATAACACTCACAGTATTACAGGAAGACAGGGTGTTTCTTCAGCTAGGAGAAAAGAAGGATGAAGATCCTTCTGTATAGTGCTGTCCAGAAATATGGCACAGCTAGAGGTCCTGAGCTGGGCCCTGCCAGAGCACTCCAGTCTTTCCTTCACCTACCCAGTTGATTATGCCAGTCCTTCACAGCTTGTGCTGGTTGAATAGAAGAGGAAATCTAGCTCCTCCCTAGCACTTCGGACTTCTTAAAAATGGCTTACAACACTTCCTATTCATACACAATATCAGAAGCAATTTGAAGGTCTGATAGTCTGAAATCCTTCCAGGCCTGGAAGCAATTGTTCCATATTTCACAGGGGAGCTGAAATCTCCTTCTGTCCAGCAGCATGTAGTTCCCATTTCCAGCATACAGAGAGCAGGGAATATAAAACCTATTCCACAGGAAGAAAACATCAATCTATATCCTACAGGCCACAAAACAATCACCAGAAAATAATGAACTTTGCTTGCTGCTGACCTGAGCAGAATTCAAACTGTGAAAATTTCCATGTCCAAGATCAGTCAGCTTAGCTGAAGTGCCTAAGTGAATTTAATTTTTGCATACTTGACTTTCACTGTTTGATTATTTCAGGCATCTCATTTCCTCGAGTATTTCTTAGAGGAGGAATGAAAATAAAATGATACATGAAACCATGAAATGAAATAAAACTGACATTCACAAAAGAGAGAGGAAATCTGGTTCTAAAGGAAGAAAAACTTAAGCGGAATAGACAGAGATGCTTTGTTTGTGCCAGGATTCTGTTTTTCCCAGAGAAGTCCAATGTAGAAAAAAATAAAAAAACAGGATAGAGGAAAATCATCATTGTTACTGTAGGCCCTTCATTAGATTTTCTAACTGTACCTTGATTGATCTGTAAGGTTTTTAGAAATAGGAAGCCAAAAAGCATTAGGGGGAAAAATCGAATTTTGTGGAAACCCTATTGAGTCCATCATTTTTCCTGGCTTCTTTTTCCACTCCTCAAAGCCACTCATGAAGCAGAGCCTCCCTCCCTGCAGTGCCTTCTCGGCAGCTCCTGCCAGAGTGGCTGGGTGAGCTCCCTGTGCCCGCTGTCCCTGCAGCTCTCCCTGCCTCCCCACGGCACCCAGGCTGCTGAGGGATTTTCCCAGCCTGCAAGCTGCTGCTGGGTGTGTTATCCCGGCCAGCAGATAGAGCTTGTCAGGGAGAGGGAAACCTGCAGGGGAGTAAAGCTCCTGTAAAATACCTTCACAATGGACAAATTTTAAAAAGACATTAAAGCTGAAATAAAGGTCTTACCTTGAGAATATCTCACACTTACTTCTCTTGCTTCTCACCAGGATAGGGCTGTGTCATAACATTTACAGGGATGGGAATTTATGAACCATAGAGCTTCGGTGCAGAAAGAAATTGGTAAAGGTCCAAGTTAGGACAGATTTAAACAAATCCATGGTGTTTTGAGAGTGGGTTAGCAGCTGCCCTGGACTGAAATCCAGGACTGGAAATCATTAATAATACCTAGTTACCCACAGAAGGCTTGTTCTCAGTCCTCCACCACCGACAACTTAAATGTGGAGTCATTACTGGGTTTAGATGCCATTATAAATAAGCATGCTTTGTGGAGCACACAGCCATTTTGTAAGGATTTGGTAGTCTAAGCTTCCTATTGCAGGTTCATTTTAAAATGTGCATTTTGCTTAAAAGAGAAAAAACAGTCACATCTAGGACACACACTTCTCTAGGACATTTGCCACTGCTGTCAAGGTGGAGATACTGTTCATTTTCCTCAGCAGGCTCAGCATGCATGCTTGAGTTCTCATGCTGTGGAAATCTGCTCACTCTGACTAGCAGGTGGAGAAATGAATTACAGCCACCATCCCTCTAGGCAAAAAAAGAAAATCTATTGGTTGTCGCAGCAGTTAGGTGTGAGCTCTCATTGTCCTTCACTTTTGGGAGAATTCTTTTTGTCTGCAAATCAGCTATTATTATTATCTGCTCACTTCCCAGGGTGTTTTATCTCAGCTGCCTTTTTCATTCATATCACAGAGCTATTAGATATAAAATGCCTAATTGCTTAATGAAACCCAGTGATTGCCATCCTCAGCTTTTGCTCCATTTTTTTGTCTCTAGCCAGCTGGCCCATGGGGGAGTACCTCTAGACATCCCTTTCTTGATTCCTCTTCACCTATTCTAGGTCAGTGCCTCAGCACTCACTAAACTATAGCAATTTCCCTGTTTCTTTAAAAAAACAATTCAGTAGAAAGGGAGTTTTCCAGCTACTTCAGTCAAGTAAATGACTACATGTAATTTGGGATCCGAAATTCCTTTGTTTCATCCTGCCTTGCCACGTAGAAGCAGAAGAAAAATACAATGGTACAAAATCAACAGTAGTACTTAATCCATCTGAAATGGGCTGGCTTATAATTCTCTGGCACAGGGATGAGAAAAAGATTCTGGTATGACCAACATCAACTTAGAAATATTGTGAAGAAACCTGATCTCTCAAAAGTATCATATGAGTCACGATTACTCATTTGCTCCTTCAGCTGGTTGGGGAGGGGAAACAGAGAAATAGCTTATTAATGCTAGCTCATATCTAAAAATTTCAACAACCCACATGCAGTACAGTTACAGTGTCTGTCATGTAGGGGAGATGGAGCCAAGATCCACCCAATCTCCGTTGCTTCCCTCCCAAACTTGCAGCTCCACCGTTTACATTACAGTCAGACCCAAGGTATGAGCTGTCTGTGTAGGAGAGTTTGCAAGTGGTATTTCTCCAAGGCAGTGTAACACTGACATATTCTGACAAGCCACATCATCATCCATCCCTGCAAAAGGGCAACTGAGGATGGCTGATTTTTACATTATAGCTCCAGAGCTGCCAACCAATCTCTGCCTGCTTTAAGACCTGGGCTAAGCAGCGGCGGGATCCAAATGAGCACGTGACACATTCTCATGAGGAAAGGGGGAAAAGTTGCCTGTCCAGAAGACTATGCTTTTGATGGTTCAAAGAAAAAAGAGGCTTGTATCTGCATACAGAAAGTATTTGCATACAGACCATTTGAAAACATTCAGGTAATGTTACGATTGGAATACTTGATTCTATTTTCACAGTAAACTGCTACAGCAAACCTCCCTTTATAGCAAGGCAAATTAAAGTCACTAATTGTTTCATATGTGCAATGTGGGAATTGCAGTTTTATTTATAATGAAACGTTGATTACATTGTAATTGTTCTAACAGAAAAATTATTCCATTTTCTGAGGCTTCTGCTGAGTTTTCAGACTCTGTGTCTGCAGTAATTTATATATTTCTTGACTAGCATTGTATAATCACACATCTTTAGGCTTCCCCAGTACTGTGACTCATATCCTCTGATTCTGAAATTCTGGATAAACTCAATGGAAACACTCTCCTTTTGTTGGAAAAACTAACAGAAATACAGTGTTTTGGATAACCTGGTTAGTCTTGACCATTCTGTGCAGAATCCCAGGGGAAACAGCAACTCATGCTTTTTACTTTACTCGAAATTATTCTGCACTTGACATGTCCTCTAGTGCTTTTCCTGTTACAGAATGCCACTCTTCCCTTCCAGAAGGTGCTTCCATGACTGCCTACCAGAGTTTATTTAGTAATTGCCTACAAAGTGTGAACATGCCTGCACTGAACATCTGGAATGAGAAAGAATCATTGAAAAGACCTTCATGAGCTTGTTCCTAAGGTAATTAAATGCATGAATTACATTCATCATGACCTTCTCCCCAATGTATACATGTTTTACTTCATGTTCATCCATGAAGATCCCCTCCAGGTTGTTACTGGCATAATTTTGAGTGTTACAGTGGTTGATATTTCCCCTAGATGTTTGCGCTGGTGTTCATTAGTGGTTTAGGACTCTGAACTGTTTAAGCGGGGATCCATTTTCTTAGTTTTTTATTTCCAGTGCCTACAGGTCTGAGAGCTTCATAGAATAATACATAGTAATAAGCTGATGTTTATCACTTCTGCTTCCTTTACAGGTTTTCCAGTGTCCTCTCCTATTACAAAGGAATATTGTTGCTATCAGGTGGCATAGGAGGGGAGCAACTTTACATTTTTAGTTCCTTAGAAACCCTAGGGTAATTACACATTTTACAGTGAAGGAAGAAGTATTTGTAATTAATGTCAACAGATATGGGCATGAAGTGACTGACAACAGTTTGCAATTGTGGCCCAAAGCAGGGGGACTTGCAGCTGAGACCAAGGGTGTTGTTTCCATGTCACAAACATCAGGACCAAACCGTGAAGTGAATATTCACATCACTGGAGTGAGAAGTCTTCAATTTCCTCAAGACAAACTGTAGTCTGAAAGTGTGAAGAAAATGTGTCAGGTCTCTCTTTGGTCATCCTTTTGTGCAAAGAAAACAGGTTTTCAAGATATGAGAAAATTAACACCCCAGATAAAGCTGTTTTGCCAGATGACTTCAGCCTTTTCCTATTAAACACTCTTCCACAATAAGACTTGAATTCTTCTGAGTAACAGTTGTGGGCAACAGCAATAATGTCCTTTAGCGCTTAGCTGGCATTACTAATGAATTTTTGTGTATGACATACCTCTGGGAGGGAAGGTACCATATGAACCACTGAAAAGTGGAACTTTTTAACCTGGATTATGTAGAGGCTTTTCCTGTGCTTTTATTTCATAGATACTAATGACATGTTTCACTACTCATGTTATAAACTGTCCATGTGACACAAACATTCACTTCTAAATATTTGAGTACTGCGCTGAATGAGATCTGTCACTATTTTTGATCTCAGTGTTCTGAACTGGAGAAACTGGTACTTCTAAAAGTCTGTTCATCCCTACAAAGAACATGCAACCTTCTGAAAATCTCTATGATGAAAGTCTGGTGCCATCAAAAATCTGTCTTCAAATTTTTTCTTGTGATTTCTGTTTTATTCTGAAGGTTTTTCATTTGTTTTATGTATAGGTCCTTGAAATTTCAGTAATTCACCATACAGAGGCTGAATTTAGGGTAAATACATCTGCATCTTTCAGTATGTTATAAAGCACCAGGTAGGCTAAAGAAATCCTTTGATGAGTTATAATAAATGTCTTGATCCAGATAATGTCGAAAATATCCATTAACAAATAAGATTAGTGCTGAAATACATACCATAATGGATTATGTCCAACTGTATTCTTGATCAAACATAGAGACATCTGATGATGCTGGAAAAATATAATTAGCAAATTTGATTTCAATATATCATAAACACAATTAACATACAGAAACTTATTCAGATAATGCTTTAGGAATCTAAAGAGAATTCTTATTGTATTACAATGTCATATGTCAGGCATTGCCACAAAAAGAAAGAAAGGTAAAACTAATTAGAGTGTTTCCAGTAAAAAGCACTTTTCATTACAAAGTTCCATATGTCAAAACTGAAGCTATTCATAGAAGGGGATTGGTTTTAGTAAGTCCCAGGATAATTTAAATTTGAAATTGTCAAAATATCTCTTTTTAGTTCTTTATAGCAAAAGTCTTCTTTTCTGACATAAGATTCTTTTTCTTTTCCTCCACAGCAATTTTCATTACTGTATCATGAAAAAGTTTAAAAAATAAAAGCCAGTTATCAGGAAAAAAATCATGTTTTGACTAAGCCAGTCTTTTTTATTATTATAACATCACACAGAATTTCTTTTCCTTTTCTCTTTGTCCTGAGTAAGCTTTGAAATCTAGAAAATTCCTGTAGATCAGAGACCTGCTTTGCATTCAGCTCTTGCACAGATGTCAGCATTCCATTAGCTCAGGAACTGTACCACTGGTTTTAGTTAGGAGTCGTGAGACAATGTCAGTGTTGTGATACCTATCCAAATTTTCAAGTTCTTTATTTGAGGGCATATTTTTTTAGTGTTTCTTTTCAGACAGATGTGAGTTTAAAATGGTTAATATTTTGCACTTTTTTTTTTCTCCCTAGACGTTATTACATTATTAAAAAAAAGCTATTGTCTGATGTTAGGCCTTTCTTTATCATCCAGCAATAAATAGTTGATCCATCAGTGTGTATTTCATGTGCAAATCCTTTGATTTCCTGTTATAAAGTTCTGTTGCTGGTTCCATGATATTTAAAATGTCTTTCCTTTGATCTTAAATAAATTAATTTGGAATCACAAGTAATTGACTGATTTTCCTACAAAAAGCTTTTAACATACTACTTTTTGACCTCTTCTCTCAAATGCTAAGAGGAATGTTAAAATTCATACCACATTTAGCAGAACAGAAAATCGGGGCTTCTCAACTGCTCACTACTTAACTGGATGTTTTTAGTTAAGACCACAGTGATGTCATGGACAAAAAGAAAGTGCCCCTTCTGTAATAGTCCTGAAATCAGCGCAGGGGTGACATGACAAAAGCAAAGCTTTGACCTTCACACAGGTCCTTGTCATGAACCAAACCTAAGCACCAAAGCACTAGCTAGGTGCACAACTGAGACTTGAGTCAGAGGTAGCTCTCTACTGTATCAGCTTCAGTTTTGCAGGATTTTGTCATGAGCAGGAGAGCTGCCTGTTCCCAAAGTGACTAAGAAATTTCAACAGTCAGGTCAAGAGTGAGGCAACACCTGTGTGTGTGTTGAGGCAAGACACAGGGCTCCTGGCTGGCATGGAGGCTGTGAACCAGCACTGTTACCTCTTGGCTTGGAGCTCCATGAGCCTATGGCTGTTCCACATTTGTTTTACTCAAAGTGGAGACAAAGCAATCTACCCGTGTGCCATGCAGACTATAGAGAGGGACTGCAAGGAAAGCCTGCATTCACCAGCTGCAGATGGAAAGGTCCTCACAAGTACAAGAGAACAAAACCCAAATTGCTGGAGCCTCTGGGCCAGTGGCACAGTGAAACTCTTGACAGTTGTTCCACCCTTGTAACGTAGCTCATTCTTTATCTATTTATCAGCTAATCACTACTGGCAGGACAGTGGCTGAGTCTGGGCAGGCAGCATGTCACACATTTTGGTGTGTGACAAGGCTCAGAGCAGGTGGAGACAGGAATCATTAACATATTGATACATATCTATCGCTTATTAATGGAGTAAGACTCCTATGCACATTCAACAGGACAGTTAAGAGGTCACAATGCCACACAATAATGCTTTTAGAGCAAACTCTGATCCTCTCAGGCATCTAGCAAGGAAAGAAACAAAGGCTTGTAATCATCAAAGAACTAGTTAGGGTCACCTTGTCGGTTGCCGACAGATTCTGCTGATGTCTACACTTCACTGAAATAACCTAACTTTGACTTGAACCAAGGCCTCCATTTCTATGACCCATATAGGAAACCTTGGACTTTATCTCCAAAGAGGCAAATCTGATAGTTTTCTGCAGGATCTGAGCAGGCTTGAGTTGACGCTACATAGAATTTAGGTTAAAATACTCTCCCACAGTAAACAACCTTTCAAATCTCCCTGCAAGGCTCTTCTGAGGGAGAGAAATGCTCTCGTGGCATTGTGAGAGCTGATGAGAACTGTTAGCAAAATCTGTTACTGGTGAACTTCATCTCCTCTGAGTGGAAATGAACAAGTGAAGGGTAGCGAGGACACAGGATGAGGTGTAACTTGGGGATGTTCATGGAAGTTCATGCAGACACTCAGACTCTGGCAGCTGGCATACAGGATAAACCAAAACTCAGTAAATCCCCATCTTGCTTCACTTTTCTGAGAAATAAATTAGAAATAAGTCAGCTACAACCCATAGATTGTGTAGCATATGCAAGAAGGAAATCAAACAGTTGCTTAACCTGTCATTAACAGAACAACCGTCCACTTCATTATCAGATAGCCTGGAAAGGGAACCTGAACTGTCCTGAATACCACCTGGACTCCTAATGCAGCTTATTCTTAACTTAATTTCTCAGAAAAGGAATGGTTCTGTCTAAAAAGACTCACACTTTCAGTCTACTGTTTCCTAGAGAGGGGCACCACAACATCCTCCTTCAGACTGCAAGCATCCAGTTTGTGTCCAAAACCATTCTAATGTCTTCTTCATCTCCATAATTTCTGCTTTTAATATTCCCTGTCCAACCAGTTGGGAAATCAGGCAAAAAATCAAATCAAAATACATTGTTATTTACCTTATTGGAACATCTTAGTGGTATGGAATAGTGCATAAACACAGTTACAAAGGCATCTTCATGACAGAGTTAAAGACAACAATAATTTAGCAGCACAGTCAGTAGCAACACATTAACAACTAAATCCAAAGGCAGCTGTCTTCAGCTTTGCAGTCTTAGCATATACCATGGCTTACTTCCAGACAGCCACCCTGCTATTACAGGAGATGAGATTTTGCACCTTTGCACTCAAATTGCTCTCAGCACAAATGCCTTTCTTACACAGGTTTTGCCATGCCCTTGAGGTTATGTTAAATATGAAAAAATTGCATCAGGCATGTAGCATAACAGGAGGTGTAGCATGTTAGAGGCTTAGCATGCACATCTGTACATCACTATCCAAGAGTGCCCATTACAAACAGGTTGAAGCAGAGAGGGTGAGTTCTGACTGGAAGTTATCATCCACCTTCTACCCCTGAATTTTGACACAGATTGATCTGGCCTTCTCTCAGTGCTGCCTCCTCTGAGATACAGGATCAAGAGGTAAGAAGGTTTGGTGTATTTGAGGTTAATGCTGTATGACCCTCTAGCATTAGACAGTGCTCAGTGTTAAAAGGTGACACCTTATCACACCACCCTCAGGACCATGCATGCAAATTTTGCATCAATTAAAGGCAGATCAACTTTAAAATTAAAAACGAGTTTTCCACCTGATACAGATCTAGATGTGAAGAAAAGCAGAAAACATAAAAATCAAAAAATCATTAGCAGAAAATACCAGCATCTGCTCAGGCTTCATCCAGAACACACATAATGCTATGCTATGTTATGTTTAATAGAATCCAAATTGTATCTGTGACTGGGTGAAATATGCTTTTGACTGCTTCCTGTCATTATGCATGGAAATTCCACTTACTGATGATAAATACTGAGCCATAAACCTCTTCAGAGTTCAGAAGAGATTCCTTGTTTTTAGAATGTTATTCTGATGTTACAACAACGTGACTCAGGACTTATTATGTACAGCTGTTTCTTTTAATCTAGTGTACTTAGCTTCAATGTCAATTTTAGGCACTCCCCCTGGAGCTGTATGAAAAGTTCTTCATCATTGCCCAGCTTTATGGAGATTCAATGCAAGAAATCATGAGCTGAACCCTGAGAAGGTCACACTTACAAGAGTGAATGAAGGAGCTTAATGAGAAGACTGCTCAGATACTGAGCAGCACAGCTAAAATGAAGTGTAGGTGTGCTCCGGGCACTCGCTGCCTCTGTGGTTCATGCTGGCCTGATACCAACCATCCCCTTACCTCCAAGATCCCCTCCCCTCACCACTGGCCAGCTTTTGAAAAGGTTGTGGCAGGATTACCTTTTCTGAGGGATCTTTAGTTGCAACTTTAAAAAATCCTAAATTCAGTGTTTAAGTTGTATTGAATTATTTTGGCAGGAAATAATGTCTCTCCTCCTTCTATTTTGTGTTATCTTTATTTAACACCAAGTGAAATAAAAAAGTGCAGATAAAAAAACACACAAAAAAAAAAATTGTTTGTATTTTACTTGTCCTCTTGTATTGCATTTCCTTTTTGGCTTTCTACACCATACCTTTAAATTTTCCCACTGTTTTTCGAAAAGTTGCCTAAAAGTTGAAAAGTTTTTCAACAAGTGAAACAGGACACTGCAGTGCTGCGGTAATTGATTCATTTCAAGTGAGTACCTTTGTTATGGAATGTTTTTCAAAGAAATCCTTTTTAATTCTCCCAGCCCCACTATTCAATTTGTAGACTTGAAATTAAATAGATGTATAGTGTTCTGTCAGTCCTGAGTGACTTTTGAAGAATTAGGATGACTTATATTTTTTTTTAATTTTATTTCATCAGTCTTTAAGTAATAGTTTGGGAACTGTTAAGTGTCTGTAATTTACTACAAGAAAGAACTGTTGAATGAGCAGAGGCATCATTTATCTCTTCTAGCCTACAGCAGAATTGCTGCATTACTATACTGTAAACATATTGAGATAATTGCTAATGGTGAGTGACAGAATACTCAACAGTTTGACTATGGACAAGCTCACTCTGGGTATCACTGACACTGAGGAGTTCTCATGTACCAAAGTGAAATCAAAGAAAATATTGTTTCTTTATGGATTTACAACATAAAGCTACATTTTTATACAAACTGCAAATGCAGTAAAGGTCTTACATAGTATTGAAGGTGTTCAACTCACAGGGTATGGTTGGGGTGTTTTTTGGTCCTTATGGCTTTATATTTGAGCTGTAAAAGAGATATAAATTTCTATTGCTCTGCTCTCATAAAGATTCTTTCATTTTTTATGAAAGGGATTAACGAAAAAATTATACAACTTATATTTGCAAGGTGATTGGCAGAAGTGCTGCAAAAGGTGAGGCAGCATAGGCTGGGAGTCACAGCATGTTTCCAAGACACATGACTTTGTAAAAACGATGCCATGTATTTTCTGCTTATATTTTATAAGAATTTAGTCTATATATCTGCTAACCTACTACGAACAGTATATCAGCCTGCCATTCCTCATTCTGTTCTTCTGGCACATAAAATTTCTACGTTCTACAAAATTTCTAGAAGTTCCTATATATTTTGGCAGTCATAGGGATGATATTGAAACCAGGGAAAAGTATCTTTTCATATGCACACTGCTTTATGCCAGGAAACTTGCCATCTAATATTAGACAGCTGATTTCATATTTGACACAGATTAGTAGTGCCTTAGACCTAGCATCTCCAGACCCATATTTGTCCATTAAATATCTTTGAATCTTTTGTAATGCAAACTAGCTGGATGACAGTTTCCCAGGCATACAGAATTGCTCATTATGTCAGTATCAGTGTCTGATTTGTGCCTTTGGCTCCAGCAATAAATGGACCTGCAATTCTCATTTGTGCTAGATGAGTCTTCCTTGAAGGCCAGAAGAAAATGGAAAGTATTTTTTTTTTAACTTCCTTTAGTCTTTATTTTTGTTGTCACTAAATAGTAGCTTCTACCTCCAGATAATAACATGAAAATGCAGGTAATTAAATCAAAGTATTGTAAAATATTCAGTGCTGAAAAGAAAGCTGCCACAAAATCTGTTTGCACAGCATATGGAAAGAAAAAGAACAAGTGCAGCTGGAGAAATTAACAAAGCTTGACCACGGGAATCTCTGAGAGAAGACTCTTGAGAAGTGAGTCTGCATGGACCTCATGAGGCTTAACAAGGCCAGAGGGTCCTGCAAATGGGTCAGGGGAACCCTGGTATCAACAGAGGTGAGGGGTGAAGAGATTGAGAGCAGCCCTGATGAAAAGGATTAAGAGTACTGGTGGTTGAAAAGCTACAGGAGCCAGCAATGCACACTTGCATCCCAGAAGGCCAACCCTGTCCTGGGCTGCTTTGAAAGCAGTGTGGCCAGCAGGGTGAAGGAGGGGATTCTGCACCTCTGCTCTGCTCTGGTGAGAGCCCACCTGCAGTGCTGTGTCCAGCACTGGGGACACCAATACAAGGAGAACATGGATTTGCTGAAGTGGGACCAAAGGAGGGCCATGAAGATGATTGGGGGATGGAGTAGCTCTCCTCTGAGGAAAGATGAGAGATGGGTTTGTTCAGCCTGGAGAAGAGAAGGCTCCAACAAGACCTCATTGTTGCCTTCCAGTACCTAAAGAGGGACTACAAGAAGGCTGGAGAAAGACTTTTCACAAGGACATGAAGCCACAGAACTAGGGGAAATGGCTTTAAACTGAAAGAGGGTAAGTTTAGGTTAGAGAGTAGGAACAAATTCTTCACTAGGAGAGGGTGGTGACACACTGGAACATGCTGCCCAGAGAAGATGTGGGTGACTCACCCCTGGTTCAAAGCCAGACTGAATGGGGCTTTGAACAACCTGATCTAGATGAAGATGTCCCTGCACACTGCACAGGGATTGGAACTAGGTAACCTTTAAAAGACCCTTCCAACCCAAGTTGTTCTATGATTCAAAATGCTAAGGAAATTCTCTAGGATCTGATGTAGTGAACAAAGTAAACTCCTTAGGTTATGGTTTGGCCCGAAATGCATAGGATTTTTAAAATTATGATAATATTATTCAACATGATTAATTTAATTTGAAACAGAAACCGTTCATAAGTACTGTGAAGTGAGAGCTGCTGGATGTGATTTGATAAGCTGGAGCTCAGTGATTTTTGTGTCTCTTTTCAACTGCTAAGATGTTCATGCTGCCCACTGGGTATGCAGGATGGATTCAACCCAGATTGCACAGATAACAGTGGGAAGCCATGAGATCTGCCTGAGTGCACACCTGCAGCTGCCAGCTCTGTGCCAAAGCTGCAGGCAGGTTCAGCAGATGGCTGGGAGCTTTTAGGGCAAGACAGAACACATGGAGCCATTGTCCACAACTAGACACAGGCAAGTGAGAGAGATTTTCCCTCTTGCACAAACACACAGAATCTATTTGGGGAAATAAAAAGCAGATTTAAAAAAAAATCCAACCCAAATTTGATAGAAAAAATAGGACACTGACACCAGAAATGAAGCTACCACTGGAGTTTGATATCAAAGGTTACCCCTAAATAGCTCCAAGTTGCATTAATATTTTCAAGTTTGCATTCATAGTCCTCTAAAAGTCTTGCTGCTTCTTTTTCTTCTGTAGCTTCAGACAGTCACATGTCTGTGAAATGTTTTGCTTGACTTGGGAGGGAAGTACACTCTTCTGCTTTTCTATGCTAGATTATGTTAAAGGCTTTTCTGCCTACTAATGAGAGAAGGAGAGGATGAGCTTTGACTGAGAACTTTTCTTTGAAGTTGAAAATCTTTGGTAGAGCCCTCTCATTTCTAAGGATACTATAATCATCTTGATGGGAGGAAAAAAAAGGATTCTGGCTCTGTACCTATCTTCCTCCCACTCTCCCCCTTATTTTTTCTCTCCCTCTCCTTCATGCACACGTGCACATCCACACACACACACAATCTCTCTATGGAGTACAGAAACAGCAACCTACAATGCATGTAATTTTTTTTAACTGCACATTTACACCTACACAGGTACGGATAGTTTTTTTTTTTTAATGGCTCTTACCTGTAGCACATGCACATCAACCTTCACACACCATACTTCAAGGACTTTACTTTTATCCTTTTCGGTACACTTTTATGGTTTTGACCTTTATTTTCTGCACACATCCTCTCAAATCTTTTGCAAATGAATTTTATAGACACAAATATTTGCTCTAAAGGAATCTGGAATTATAAACACCCACACTCAAGGAGACTTTACTTTAAACATGAATACTTTGCTATGGAAATACTTGCATTCTTCACTCAGGGAATAAAATCTGCATCTTGTGTGACCGCTTCCAACCAGACGGCACAGCTTCAGTTACAATTATGCACCATAATTCCCTGCGATAGAAGGATAGTGACAATAATAAATTCAAATGCATTCAGATAAATAATTTTAAAGTAAATGCATACTGCTGGAAGATGTTCAGCAAGCAGAAAAAAAAAGCCCAGTAGCCTAATATGTTATTTCTTGGGAATAGTTCTGTCTGCCCTTAGGCTGATATATTCTTTGGGAACACTTTAATGCAGTTCCTATAATTAGCGAGTGCTTCATAATCACCTTCTAGAGAATGAAATCTCTCTGTAGCACTCGGGTGTGCTGTGAAGGCATCGAAGCATACATGGTTCTTGTATCAGCAGAAGAAAGATTGCTGGGCAGGACGGGGTGGGCGGCCTTCAGCCGCTGCCAGGAGGCATCAGCATGGTTTCGCTGTAGTAGACTGCATCTCCCCTCTTGGAGAAACACTGGTGAGATCCTGCTCTCGCTGAAGCCGCTGGGCATTTTGACAGCTGCTCCCGCAGCAATCCAGCTGGGGAATGGCTCCATTTGCATTGCAGGGGTGGGGGAGAGGTGCTGGGGACAGAGTCAGGTGTCTTTCCCTGCCTGGCAGGGGAGGTCACACAAGGGCTGGCTCCCTGCGGAGGCGGCTGGCAGCGCTCCCCCAGCCATTTCCCTTGTGCCCTTGGGCCACTCCTGTTCTGCCCGCGCACCCCTCTCCTGCTCACACCCCGGGGCTCCCATGGCTGCGGGCGAAATGTGTTCCTTCAAGTCAGATTAACTGCCTGCGATAGCATGGAAAGATTGCCGTGTGGATTTTAACTCTTTGAGTGTCCTGGAACAAACCCTGCCTAAGGGAGCTCTCCCTCCGGCTGCCCCTGCCACTCGCCACTGCATCTTCTGTTGAATTGGCATGCAAGAGATGTAAAAATCATATCTGGATATCAAGCTGATATACTGTCATGATTGGTAATTATTCTGTCAAGTGTCTTATGCGAGGTGAGAGCAGAAACAGCTGTGTAAACTCAGGCAAGAACTGTTTTTCTTGTAAATATCTTTGAGCATGTTGTTCAGTAATTGCATAGCTGTGGAAAGGACCAGAGCTTATATGACATATTTCATTTTGAGTGTAAAACTGGCCTGGTGAAGGAAATGTCTAGAAAAGAAATTGTGTGAAAATTTTACTTCTGATGCTGGTAGCCAGGTGTCTGAGAACTTAAAAAGAATAGACTAAAAAATAAAAAATTATCTCAAAACTCTTTTAATGCCATTTATTCCATTGGGGGGTTTTGTTCTGTTTTGTTTTTTTCTCTGCAAACTTGAATTTGATAGGAGAGCATCGTACTTTTATATAATGCATTACAAATCCATTCCTGGACCCTATGGATCCCTGTACCTCCTCATGTAAGCAAACACCCCCCAAAAATTCCCTGTTCCTCATTTTGAACCAAAGAAGGCTTTTATCACATATCATGTTAAAATGTATTTACCTAAGATAATTTCTCAGAAGTGATCTACAGGATTAGAGTTTAGACTGCTCAGCATTCTGTATGAGTTAGACAGTGATAGTGCTTTATGTCTCAAAAAACAGAGCAAAAGCCTTATAACTAAATGTCTCTGTGAGAATCCGATTAGACCAAGCATTCACCTTATATGTAATATAACACAGCTCTTTGATTTCCTGTAGAATTTCTAATGCACTCACATTACTGTGGTTCCACAATTGCTGGAATACTTGGAGCAAAAAGCTGAAGGCAACTGATCAAACACCAGGCAGTATTTTTGAGATATTCAATTAAAATGTTTAAGGGGTCTGTGTTTTTCAAATACCTGAAAGCAGCTCCTTAGTAGGGTGATTTGTTCATTGTTGGAAGTTGAGGGGAAGAGCATTTGTAAGACTAACCTCTCTTGTAAGGATAAGTTAGATTAATGGTTTACAAAATGTTCTGGATAGTGTAGCTCTTTTACCTGCAGGGTTTTATGTAGGCAGGCATGTGAGAAGTACTGCAGGGTTGGCATGCACTGCTTATTTAGATTCATAGCTGCAAAGCTGGTAGTGATTTCATGCCATCAGAATGAACTTGGAACAGAATTCATTGCTTTTTCCAAGAGAGAGAATTTTTGAGAAGCCCTCCTGGTGCAGGTTAGACTTTTTCTTTCTTTAACCTTCACAGCTTTTGAACCATATGCCTCTAAGGAGGATGACATAAGGACATTGAAGGACTTTGGTCAAAGCATAAGACCACATTCCTAAATCCTAGATTCTTTGTAAACAGTACAGACATTCTGTGAGGCCTGCAGCTTGCCATTTTATGTGTCTTAAATTAATTTTCTCTGAAATTGTTAAATTTGCCCATCTCCCATATATGTAGCTGATATTAGAACTTATTTTTACCCTGGGACATGACATATAGTATGGACAAGAAGTGGCTGGGAGTTTCACTTCATCTCTGCTTCTATCACACTTTCAAATTATCAGCTCCTAAGGTGTAAGTTGAGGTGGACACAGCTCTGGGAGCTGCCAAGCCACATATTCCACTAACTGAGGTGCCAATAGAGAGAACTGAAAATCTCCTAAGACAGCTCAGACAATTAAATCACACTATAGAGCAGAGCCAGTACGGATGTGCATCCACACATACATATGCACACATCTGTGTACAGATATCAGTCAATTAGACGGATAAACCTAAATCATTCTGTGATCCTATAGTATAAAATTAGGTCAGGATTGTTTTAGCTATGGGTTAAAATGGCTGCGTAAATCAGACATTTCCCTTTGTCATCCCAGCCACCATCTGAGAAAGCATATGGAGTTTATCCTCTTAAGTACAGTAGGAGTAAAGAGCAGACAGCTCTTTCTCTGCCCTCCATTTCCAGGACTGCTTCTCCAGAGTTGGTGCAGTAAGAGAGTCTGACTTTCCACTCCAGTTGAAGGTGACTATGCTTTTCTTACCATCTGTTTACTTCTTTCACAGCTTTCAAGAGGTGCAAGGACCCTGAGCCTTTGTTGTGGACAGTGTTTGCCATGTGACGAATTCCCTGGGGCAGCAAGTTCTAGAAAGTCCCATTTTCTCTTCCTACAAAGGGCTGTCATTGTCTTCAGCTCAGTCATAAATGTGTCTTGCACATGTGGCAGGGAGGAACAGTCTCTTGCTGTATGGCAATGAAATTGTCTTCAGAGGGGAACTTGCCCATACTTAACAGATTGTAATACCTTGTCCTTTTCTGCAACAATAAGCTTGACACAAGCATCAAAAATTCATTAAAATGTACTCTTAACCCTTTCAAAAAGAAGGTTCAAACAGGATGGATAGCCATTAAAGAGGAAGCCATGCAACATTGTAGGATCAGCCTCTGAATATGTGTCATCTGAATTCATGAAATCCCACACAACTTTGTAAAAATTCGCTTTCTAACTGAGGAAGAAACATGTTCCCTGGTTTTTTTTTCCTACTAGAATAATTGCAGTATATTAAGACACACCAGGTGAGCTGGAGCAAAGGTTGTTTGTAGCTCTCATTTCAACTGCACATTATGCACTCGCATTGTAATATATTCAAACTGACAACTTCATTATGGAGAATTAATCTAAATTATGTCTAGACATATATTTGCAAGAACAAGCATCACAGAGGTTGTTTGGTGGCTGACTGTTCAGAGGAATTAAACAAGCAAATGCCAGGCTTAACCCTTACAAATAAATGGTTAAGTTGATAAACAAAGGAATAAACAAGTTTAGGTCCTACTTCAGGAACAATAGCAAAACCTCCTCCCTAGAATTTTACAAGTGTACACATTCCTTCACCACTTCACCATTTTAATTAACATCCCCTCTGCTGTAGGCATGCAACCCTGCTGCAATGCTACCACAGAAGCCCACACAGCAAGCCATAGGAAGCATTAAATGATTGCTGGTTCTGTGCAGTAAAAGTGCCTGGATATGCCCATACTTTGAAGAATATTGTAAATTTAATATGGCTGTTTTATACTGCATGTGTTGAGAGGCTTGGCTATCCTTTTAGTATTTGTGAAGTTTCAGACATAAATATAGCACTGCTCCACCATTAACGGTGACAGGTGCAAAGGAGACTTGTACCTCATGATACAATTATTATTTGTAAAGACAAAAGCTTTAGGACTTTCCATCTGGAGATAATAATTTTATTATCCTGCTGTAAAAAGTCCACAACACTACCAGTGGATCATACATTTAGTAGTAAGTTTAAAGTCTCACTGTATACATTACTTCAGATTAAACTCACTGCAAGCTAAAAGTTTGCAACTGCAGGGCAAGGGACGGCATATGAGAGGTTGGTGTTTCACTGTAGCTGGGGTAGAATCCCACGCTGGACAGGAGAAATGTGAGACTTGAGACAGCTTCAGCACCAGGACTCTGTATTTACAACAGTAAATTCAACTATTTTCTCCATGGGGAAGCAGTAAAAACTAGCATGGGCACAGCCCTCAGTAACAGGTCCTAACAGCTTCCAGGCTGGAGAAAGCTTTCGCTGACTCAGAGGGAGGGCAGAGCTACCTCTGTGCAGATGTGCCTGCAGACACACCGGGTGGGAAAGGGGCAGTGCAGGTATTGTACATGTCCTACAGAAATGGGAATGAGGTAGCAGTGATGGCAACACAGGAAGGTCAAATGAACTGCTTCAGATTGCCCAAAGGGCCTGTGCCAAACACAGTGTTTGAACCCCGGCACTGCTGCTGCTACCTTTAATAAGTGCTTTAAGTGCTCTGCCAGAAGTGTTTAACAGCTATGAAGAAAGCAGAGGCAGAGGAGTGGGCATATGGCATTAGCTAGCCACTGCTAGGTCAGCCACTGCTGGGTTGCCTTTCTGGTCCCTGCTGTTAAGGGAGGTTGAGGAAAGACTGCAGAGGTTTCAAAGGGAGCCACAAAGCTGGATTGTGGGCTGCCAAGAAGACTGTAGGAGGGGAGACATAAAGACCACAATTTATTAAAAAAAAAAAACAAAAAAAAAAAACCTGAAGTGATTGAAAAATAGAAACCTGAAGCGAAACCTTGGGTGTTTTGTACAAGTGTTAGCACACTGAATATCTGAGAGTAGAGAGCTTTTAAACTTTTACACAAAGACGTGACAAGATCCAATCACTGATAAACGTCTTTTGGTGGAAGAAACTCTAAATCACAGCCTGCAGTCAGTAACAAGTACCTCACATTATTGCCTTCAGGCTATGAAAGGATTCCTTCTCCCTGCCTCCAAGATATATTTTGATATTTCCCTATCCATCTACCACTTTCTGAAGTGTCAGAACCTGGTCACCAGTTGGAAACACCACAATGGCAGTGAACATCACTGGCAGAAGGCATTAAACATTCTCAGCAATCTGCTTTGTGTGCCTTCCCCTTGTGCTCAGGGTCACAGTAATAATCAAAATAATTTGGGGAGGGAAAAACATTCTTCTCATGAAGATAGTCAAGGAGGATCTTGAGAGTTTGTGATTTTTTTCCTTTATCTTCAGCAAGGATTGTAGTTTGCAAGCTGGAATTCCTCATGGTCGGGGGTCTTCAGGGTTCTGTACTTAGTTGTTTCTTTTTTGTACAGAGCTTTTTCTCCAAAAATCTGAAATACTTATAACCAGCACTTAGTATAACTGTAGTTTTGGGGTCATGCAGGAATTTATACAGTTATCTTGGACCACTAAGAGAAGATCTCTAACCAAGTAAACTTTTAAAACAAAGTCACACAAAGTCCTCAGCCATTAGCCCATCCTGACAATGCCTAAACTCCTCATGTTAGTCCCCTGGCAGAGATGAACAACTTGAAACCCTTCTCATTTTTGCTCCCAGAATCAAGAAAAGATTGCTATCAGAATCAAGAAAATTGAACTCTTTCTGCTCACCTCCATTTAATAACTTAACCTAGCTGGAATTTCAAGAATATCCCAGTGTGAGCACATGGCATTCAAAATATAATTTAAAACATAGCTGGATGAGAAAAACATCTTTATGTTTCTGGTAAAGGGTTAAAATGTCCAACTGAGTTGTGGTCAGTTGACACAGGTTCAATTGTCCTTTCTTTGCCTGGGGGAATTTGAACTTCAGAGGAAGAAATTTTTGCTTCTGGCACTCTGAGAACTAGTTAAAAGAACATTTTACAACCAGATAAATTCCAACATCAATCACTGTACTGAAGAAAAGTTTAATGTCCACTCAGTGTGTTTGAAGGAAGAGCACCGACAAAGCGTTTCTAATGTAAATTAAAGCCTTCGAATACTAAGTGAAAGTACTCAGATACCTGTCTGTAAGTAGATTTGGAATACAGGGGGTTTGGCCTGGCTGTGGTGGTGCTCCATCCATTTGTCTTCCCTTCTTCTGCTCTCTGCTGTCTCGTGCAGGGCTCCTCACAGCACCATGTGGCAAACAACCAGGAGTTTGTGCATGCTTGCCCTTCTGTGAACTTTAAGAATAGAGTTTTCAAAAATTTACAGCTGGATAAGACAGAAACAGAGAAAGGCTATGCCAGAAGAAGAAACCTAAAATTATGTTCACTTCTATAAGGGGGCCATGAGAAATACTTAGGTTTTTACAAAGTCTTTAGTCACAAATGAAGTTATTCGGTGAGAAGAAAAAAAAATAAACCAAAACCTTAGGAGCAAGCCAAGAATTATTGGCAAGTGTCTGTCAGTCACAATTTTAGCCTTTTTTTTTTTAATAAGGGGCTGTATATAAATGAGCTGTATGCATAAACTCTGTTTCTCCTTAGCTTTTGAACCTAGTCCTTGATTTGAAGTGAATTCAAGACACGAAAGAAACTTTTTTTTTAATAAGGGGCTGTATATAAATGAGCTGTATGCATAAACTCTGTTTCTCCTTAGCTTTTGAACCTACTCCTTGATTTGAAGTGAATTCAAGACATGAAAGAAACCCTCAAAGGTTTTTACTGCTAGAACATTATTCTGGAGGGGAACTGAAAGGTGGAAAAATACAAGGAGAGGGGACAGAAAATTTTAATATTGTTCTTTTAAATCAACCAAGAGATTAATCTCTGTAAGAAGACGGATTTAATGTTCTGTACTCATTGCTTTTATTTGACTTTCTCTTCCTTTCTGCAGCTGATGCCCAGAGCTTCTGAAGGTCTGAGCCTCACTTATAGGCCCCTGCAATAGCTGTCTGTTCTTGTGACCCTTGCTGGAACTTCACAGGAACAATATATCCAAAGGTTGTCAAATTTGGTTCAAATCAGCCAACAAGTTCTGTGACTACTGAAGAGGAAAATATATTCAGGGTGCAGTTCAGACAGAAATAGAAAAGCTTGTCAGCCCTGAAGCCATGAACAAACCACCTGATACCAGCCAGAGTTAATGAAAGGAGAAGGAAGGCTCAAGCTACTTTATCCATTCCAACATGTTCTCCTTAAAATGGCAGGTTGAAATGCAGGCTAGTAGAAACTGGTTTATTGGTTTTAAGTGCTTCAACTTCTTCTTGTGATTCATCAATAGGAGAGCGGGCTACAACATGCAGGGAGGTTTGTTTGGCCAGCTGTGAGCCAGAGCAAGTCCACACTCATGTAACCAGTCATCTCTTTCTCACTGTTAATACAGCCATGTGGAGCTCTGTGTTGTTTTTCTTGGAAAGCGTGGGTAAGGATAGAGGGAACATGTAGATAAAATCTAATTCCAGGACAGTAAACATCATTTGATCAGCATGTGGAAAAAAATGGGAGAGAATCATCTGCACTGTGCTATCATTGATAGAGATCCTAGCTGTCTGAATATTACAGGCATATTTCAGAGGTTGCAAATTGATAATTAACTTTCATGTCCAACATTACAGGGTAAGAATCTTACTGAGCATTCATGATGGTCAATGTGCATTCATTTAAAAAGGCATATTTGTTCTTTCTGTGCATTTTTTCTGTGCCCGTATGTATTTCAAAAGGAAGAAGAAAGAATTAAAACCTTATTTTCTAGGCAATGCAATCTAAATAATTATAGTAATAATTATGTTTGGTGTCTGCTTCTGCGGTGTAAATATAACCCATCCTACCATGTAATAGAAGTTAATTTTGAACAGTGAACATTTACACAGCTCATGTGAGGTCTGATTCCATTTTCAGTTATTAGCCATGAAAGCTACCACTGTACAAACTCTCAGTTCAGTGACAACCATTTGGAGGGTAATTGCACTACTTTCATTAGCTCAGTGCCACATGTCAGCTAAAGCATGGAGCCATTGCTCAGGAGCAGCTCTGTGTCTGATTGCAGTGTTCTATTACCCTTCTGCTGAGGAAATTTCTGCTGGCCCTGTTTGTGTTTACACTAATGACTTTACACACAGTTAAAGAAAAGAAAAGGAGCCTTAAACCAAGTACAGTTTTCTCATATTTTCTCCCTTGGATCTCTTCAGACTTCATGAGCTATGTGATTATAAACTACTTATCTGGATATGAAGGGAGCCTACAAGGAAGGATAGAGGGACCATTTTACAAGAGCAACACAGTTACAGGATGAGGGGAAGCTGATTCAGACTAAAAGAGAGTAGGTTTAGATTAGATATTAGGAAATAATATTTTACAGTTAAGGTGATGTGACACTAGAATGGGTTGCCCAGAAAAAAATTGCCCCATCCCTGGAAATGTTCAAGGCCAGGCTGGAAAACTGGAACTCAGGGCAACCAGGTCTAAAGAAAGCTGTGATCTTTAGTTGATCTTTAGGTGATCTTTAGATTATCTTTAAGTTCCATTCCAACCCAAACCATTCTATGATTCTACACAGAGCAAGTAAGCAAACTCAGCAGATGGACCAGGGTCTGCACAGATGCTTTGCAAAGCCATATCCCTGTCTGAGAAATCACTGACCCCACCAGAGATCCTTAGTGCTGCAGCAAGAGGTAAGGATTGGGACCAACTATGAAGAAAGGTGAATATAAGTTCAGTATAGCACCTTCAGAACTCAATATAATTTAAATCAATTTAACATTTCCCTCCAAACTGATGAAATACTACCTTTGGCACAATGTATCCACACTTCCCTCTGTCTTTGCAGCCAGCCTGCTTTCCCAGTGATGTTGAATTGACTGCATGTTTGACAGCCATGTCACCTTCTCTGACATCTAAGTAGGCATTTCCTTTGCTCCCTGACAGGCAGCTTGACAAGCAGTACATCAAGAAGATGAAAAGGCAGTGTTTTTATGAGTAAAGGACAAAGAAATGCAATAAAAGCTGTCCCGTTTACTGATCACGAGCCTCTCTGGCAGACTCAGCTTATAATGTTGCAATGCTGAGAGGCTGGAAACTATCAAAAATGAGGAGCCATGCTGCTGGTCAGCTGCAAACAGCCCAGGGAAGTCAGTGGGTACGTGCTGGACTGGCTGCTGGGGCTGCTGTGCTGATCGAGTGCGTGCGGTGCTGGGGAGGGACAGACACAGAGAAATGGGAGTGGGTAGGGAAGGGAAACCCCCATGGCAGCACCAGCATGCTCCAATAAAACCCAGAGCTGTGATGCCTGGGCAGAGGTTTGTTTTTCAGAGTGTGGCACATGGCAGGGTTGTTGATGGCGCTGCCTGGCCGAGCACAAAGAGCTCCTTGTAGGGCTGCTGGTGACTCGTCCTGGAGTGCTGCCACTCCGGCTGTGTGTTCTGGTTTCAGTCACTTGGCCACTTGCTCTTGAGTTTACCCCTGCCTCTGGCCACCGTGATTTTAGCTAGAATTCCAGTACATCAGCCATTAAAAGGAAGTGTTTGTGTGAGGGGCATGAGCAGTGGCTTGAGGCTGTCAGGGCCGCCTGCCTCCCAAGGGGCCCAGGAGGCACTGCTGGGCTCTCAGAAAGGCCACAGGGCTGTGGCCCACATGGGCACAGGCAGGAAGCCCAGATGAGTGTCTGACCTGTTCCAGTGCCAATGCCAGATGCCCTGGTGATGGCATTCTGGTGCCCCCAGAATCCCCATGGCCGGGAGGGAGCATGGGATCTGCCAGTGATGGGTGGGGGTTGGAGGAGAATGGGGAGGCAAATCAGTACTGCCCCATGAACCAGCTTGGAAACTGGTGCCCATCTTAAGAACCTGGTCTCTGCTGCTACTATGATCCAGGGACAGATAGTGGCTAGAATTTGTCAAGGGGTTGAGCTTGTGCGCTCCTGCTGCTCTGCAAGGGCCTCTACAAGGGTGGGATAGGGATACCTGAGCAGCTGCTGTCAACTTCTCATCCTGCTACAGCCTTTCACTTGGGGCTAAAGGAAGTCAGGTCCTGGGAGCACCTTGGCCTTACAGATCAGTTACAGCAACTCTGAAGGGCTATCTTGGATGCAGGGTTGCGAGACCAGAAAGCAAAGCTGCAAGAGGGATCCAGGCTCTAATTTTCACCTCTGTTAGCTTAACTGAGTCTTTCCAGCAAAATGTTTTGTGTAGCCTTAAAATTGGTACCTGCAAGGGGGAATGATTTGCTTTAGCATGGAACACTCCCAGCTCCCAAAGAACTCATCAAGACTTGACCAAGGGCAACACTCCTGGAAACAGGTGGCTTGTAAAAAGTTGCCTACTTGTCAGCATCATGTCAGAAAATACTGTCCTGTGTGTAGGTCACCTCCACAGGCATAGCTGCTCTGGGTGGGCATGATGGCCGTGGCCCTGGGCCAGGCTTTACAGTACGCAGCACCACACCTCTGTGTATGCTTAATCTGTGAAGCTGTCATCAGGAAATGGTCAGGGCAAACAGAAGATTCAAGTGCATGTAGCAGCCTGCTTTTCTGTCCTGCCATATTCTTTTTCCTTGACCTTTCTGTCCATGACTGCAGAAGCTGCCCTGGTTTGCATATCCCCCTGCATACCAGACTTGAAGCAAGTCACACCAGTGTGGTCTCTCACATGTCAAACTCCCAGGTGCTCAAGCCTCTTCTACACATCCCAGCTCCCTAAACTCCAGGCAGCTTGTCAGCCTGATCTGTGACCCACTGAGCAGCTGCAGCTGGAAAAGGGGATCTCAGCAGCAGTGCTGCTCTGGTGCAGCTCTGCAAGTGTTTGTGACACGGAGCATTTGGGAGAAGGGAACAGAGGGGAAGGGGCAGAAAGAGCAAGACATCCATTGTCTTCTTCCCTGGTCTCATGGTCAGCCTTTGAGACTTGACTTGCCAGCATGACTACATAGGGCTGAGTATGATGATGGAGGTACTGCAGGAAGGCTCAAGAGAGTCATGAATTCCCTTTACCCTGTGCATGTGACCTATTTTACTGGGAGTAGCTCTGGAACTTAATGGAATCAGGTGGTGAAAACAGACTACAGGGATTTGGAAATGTGTAGTTAAACTGAGCAATTTCTTCTTCTTATATTAAAAATGGTTTCGCTATGCTGACCTAAAAGCTAGATTTTGTTCATCAGATCATTTAATCAGAACTATAGTCCACAGGATAATTAAACTTTAATAGTTAATTAAACCAGCAATGATTTAAGAATAAGTTTATAAGGAAGTTAAGGAATTCAGATACCTTATATCTTCTCTTAGAAGTCATGACTTCTATCACATATAATTACTCTCCCCTGTGGTGTGCATGGGAAAGATCTGTTTCTAAATGAGGCCATTTTCTATTAAAAACAGCAGGAGAAAAGTTCAGACACCAAGGGTTTAATCTGTAAGGCTGATTTTTGAATTAAATCAGCCCCATTCTGGCCAAACATTGGCACAAGTGTTTATTTATTACTGTGTGAATAGCTCTGTTGCCTTTAATGTTATCACTTCTCCTAACTCAGGCATGTCCTTCAATACTTTGTTCAAGCAGCCCCAGAACACTCACTGGAGGCTTGTTTAATTGGCAACACACAAACCAAACACCTAGGAATCATGATCTTCAAAAATGTGCCAGCAGTACACAGATCCCAAGGAGCCGGCACCTTGCTGTTGCTCTAGCAAAGACATGAGTGGCAAGTGGGCTGTGAAGGAGGAAGGACTTGGGGAGCAGAGCTCTGCAGAGGGTTGAGCACTCATTGAAGGGAAAATATGCTGAGGATGAATTCCATGGGTAACAGAGTTGACCTGTAGGGTTGTTCATGGAACTGGGACAAAATGGGCTGTGTGGAAAAGGGGTGCGTTCATCAGAGGTGGGCTGTGGACTATACATGGGGGTGGGATAAAGGTGATGTAAGGCTGGATGAAAGTCTATGGTGCTATACAAGTATGAAAGTCCATGGCAAGCTACAGGGAAGTAAATTGAGGATTGTACAGAAATTTCCCCAGCTAGCAGTGACAGCTGTAAAGAAACATCTGGGGATTATTTATCTTTCCATAAACGCTGCCAATTTTTCTTCCTGTTCTCTGCAAGGTGAGATTCTGCACATATTACAAGCTGACCTAGGTCATTTCGGTTGCATGGATTAATAATGCATAATCCCACTATACATGCAGGTAGTTTCTACAACCACTCGAGTTTTGCAAATGTAGCTGACATCGTGATCAGAGAATGAGATTGTTGTGGAAACTGCTTCAAGAAGCTCTTGCACTTCAGATGAGGCAATGACCTAAATGCTCTTAAAGGGTACAGGGAGCGGCCTGTGCTGTAAACAATTCCGTCGGTGAAACCGCACTTGAAAACCTCAGGAACCAATACACATTTTTTCTTAAGTAGTCATTGTTTGATTTTTTATAAATTAATAAATGGCATTTCCTCTTTCTTACAATTGTCATTTTCTCACACTTCAGTTTTCCCCCAGCCCACCTGGCACTGAGGAATGAGTGTCATTGTTTGATCCTCATGTCTCAAGGTAAAGGATGTCTTCACCGTCTGATTTGAGAAAGAATGTAGAAGATTGCATAAGAAAATGCAAATAAAATAGTTTAAACTATTCTTTGCCTTTCCCATTAAAGTAATTTCTCTTTCTGCAGGCAGCCTTATTCTCTGGAGTCTTGGTGGTTTGTCTGCCTCTTTTTTTTTTTTTTTTTTTTTTTTTTTTTTTTTTTTTTTTTTTTTTTTTTTTTTGTGGTTCAGAGGATGTGTGTATAGCTCGTCCAAGCAGCTCCAGGATAGTAGCACAATTCCGTTGTTAATTACAAATCATTTGTCCAAATACTGAAGAATCTGGGAAACATTGCAAAGGCATTAATGGGTAAGCAATGTACAGAAAATAAGAATAATACTCACTGAAAAGGACTTGGTGCCAGTGTTTTGCTGAGCTCTGTTTGCAGTAAATACAGAGTTTAGATAGATGTACATACACATATGTGTGTATATCAGCAACAAGGTCTGAAGAGGTGTCTCTCTGTTCATATGGTGTATCAGCCTATCCAGAGAGAAGCAGCAAGAATATTGCATGAATTTCATATCCCTGAATTAATATCTTTGGGTACACTTGATCTCTTGCTAATTCCTGGCTGTAGCAGGAATGTGTTTTAGAGGTCTAAGTACTTCAGCCTCTTTCTGTCTTCTTTTGCTGACTTAGAAGGACAAGAGTAAGTGCTGCCAGGACACCTGCTTGGGATCAGTTAGCTGAAAGCAATCAGCCAAAATCATCTGAGCTTTTTCAGTCCTGCTGTTGCATGCAGGTGTACTTTGCTTTCAGTCTTTGAGAAGCCAGGCTCATGGGGCAGGCTTTCGCAGTCATGTTGGTATTTACCCCTAGAAGGAATTGCCTGCCCGTGGACTATAGCTGGAGTTATCAGAAATCAACTAAACTCTGAGGTTGTATGAAAAGTTACCAAAGGTGACAATGACATAACCAGATGATTGCCCTATTTTCTTGGGAGACAGACTGACCTGAGCTCTGCAGGGCTCCCATTTTATATTATTACATAAGTGAGCTGGTTTGTGACTACCACTAGCTCAACTTGCATTTTTTTCAGCCTTCATGACCTGGTGGAGGTAGAGGTTACAGAGACAGGTGAAACCTGAGTGTGGATGTGGGGGAGAAGAAAGGCTCTGCAGTCACAAGACTGCAGCATCATATGACAGGGAATGTGTGTGCGAAGCAGGGAGGGTGGTGGCAGGAGAGGACAAGAGCCCTCATGTTTTTGTTACAGATCTGCACCACTGTACAGTTCAGTATCACAATGACCCCAGCTTTCTAGGGGAAAGCCCTTCCTTTCAAAGCAGTTGGCAGTGTCCCTCATATTCCAGCAATGACTATATTTCAAACAACCCTGCTGAGCTTCTGGAATGAACTTCTCACCAGGTAGAGGTCACAAGTGTTTGCCTTCTTGTTGAAATACTGGGTCTCCTGCACATGCTTAGCCAATACAGAGGCAAATACATGCAGCTACATCCAGAAACCAAGCAGTGTTTTAGTTTTGTGAGAAAAAGAATTGCAGAGATTTGGTGAGCGGGAAAGAGGCCCCACAGTTGTTAGTTGTGACTGGACCCTCCCAGGGTCCTGACACTGGCAGATCGATTGAAGAATCATTTCTCCTTGTCTATCCTCCTCTGCCCTTTGATTGAATACTACTAGCTCTCTTTATATGCCAGCAAAATCCCTATGGATCCATGTCCAACTAGATAGAAAGATGGAGTGGGAAGGGAGAGATTGGCTCTCTTTCTTATTCTGCAAGTTATTTTTAGTCCATATCACTCAGGGTTTAGTGCACGCTGCATGTGGGCAGGTGCAGTAAAAGGGAACAAATGTGGTAACAAGAATCTGAATTTGAGAGTGGACAGGATTTCTTTTTCTCATTTAAATGTCAGGTTCACTTATGAGTTCCAGATAAGTAGACAGAGAATAGCATGGGTCTATGAATTTTATTTCTCAGCTGTTGTAATGTTCTTAATGTATAAAAACAAGCGTGGTGATAAAAAGGGAGGAGGAAGGGATGCTGAGCCCAGCATTTCAGCAATGCCCTTGAATTTGTGTTTTACCTGTTCATCTGTAATTGTAGCTTATCAGAAGAACATCAGAAGCCTCAGGTAGAAATAGACAGATCACTGGGCTTGAAAAAAATGAAGCCATGGACTCCCAAGGAGTACAAGGCAAGAACAAATGCCATGCTTTCTTGAGAACATAGTGAAATGCATGAAAGGGAGATAAATCCTTAAGTTATGCAGAGGAATGTCTTAGAAACTTCCAGTGTGCTTCTCTCCTCAACTCAAATACTTATTTCTAAAAGTGAAAAAGAATGTAATTTTCTGTTTTCATCCACTTCTCTGACTTATGACTAAAACACTTGCCAGTGTTTTAGTTGCCAGTTGCCAGACCCTAATCCTCAGTTTAATGAAGGTAAGCACATCATTGCTCTTAGGGGGTCTGAGCTTCACCATGAACTTGGAAGTGCACTTTCAAATAGAGTATCTGCTCATCATACAGGAGTATCACTAAAATTACTTCAGTGATTTCTCTTTAATGAGATGCATTGAGATGAGCACATACAACTCCGTTGGTGTTTGAGAAATCCAGTCATAAGGTCAAAATGAGCACTAGTTTTATTTAATCTGGAAAAATCATAAAGGATACGAGTATCAGAAATTCAGGAAAATTCTCACAAAGCATTCTATGTCTCCTCTTAGAGCACTAGAAGGGAAAACACATGAAAGAAAACAGTACATTTACTACAGATGGCCTTTCAAACCTCCTGCAAACCTGGCACGATTCAGAACTGCAGATTTGTGTCTTCTCAATAGGAAAAATATGCAGAAAATCTGCAAACTTGTGGAACTCTCTCAAACAGTCCTCACTTCTCCATCAAGTGTTTTCTCACGCTTGATTATCTTGCAGAGTTTTAAGTAATAATCAGTATGTGAAAGACAGAACCTTCACAGTTTTTGTGCTGTAGATCTCAACATGCCAAGACGGTAGTAAGCAGCAATATAAACCATTATCACACTAAGAACTTATCCCCATGTCTTTAGTGGTATGTATTATTCAAACCATAAAAGGTACATGACTACACTTGGTTCATCTGAGGACAAGATTTCATTAAACTGCTTTTCTTATCAGTCTGGAAGTAAGAATGAATGATCAGTATGAATGCCACAAAATCACACAAAACACTATATAAATTAATCCTGATTCAGTCTCAACTAATATGGAATTCTATATCATATCCTGAAAGGGATTCAGTTAGGAATTGTGACCTCTTTTTCCATAGCTGTTCTATAATACTCAGGTTGGAAGCAGAGACTGTGAATAAGTAGAAGCAGATGTCCGTTTGGAAAAGCCTGCAACCACAGGGTAGGGAATTCCTTTCCAAAATCTTAAAGTTCACCCACAAAATGAGAACTTTACTGGAATATTACTGCATTCAATAATGTTTAGAAAATATCATATCACCACCACCACACTGCAGATTTTTAGTCTGTACTTCAATGCATCACAGAGATGATCTTCCAGATTTAGAGATTTTGTATGTTCAGCCCAAACATTTCCATTTAAAGAAGTGCATCCCATACCTTCCTTTGCTGAGACAACCTGGAAAAACGCACATTGACATAATACTGCACAACCTATTAGGCTGCAAAATGAGTTTTGCAAAAATGCTGGTTGTCACATAGTAGCAAAGCTCAGAGAGAGCGTTTTTACTTGAGAAAAGTAAAATAGAAAATCATTTTCATCCTGCCTAGAATGACAAAATTTGTAGATTTACCAGGCAGGCTTACAGACAATAGAATTGATGGCTTGTCTCCAAGTGGCACTGCCTGGGGCAGCAAATGGGGTCAGAGGAGACACTATGCAGGTCCCCACCCCCTCCTTCAGAGCAGTGTCCTGATCTGCTCAAAGCTCTGATAAGCAGCAGATTATTTCCAGACTTTAGATGCCAGGGATATCACCCAAGTGTGGTACCGTAGCACTTCTTATTTAATACTGTCATGACCTTGTGTATAGCAACTGCATTAAGATAATTGGTTACATGGACACATAGTCCAATCTGTACATGCTCAAAGAAATGTTTCCTCTGATTCTTGATAAATGAATAAGTCTGTCATTCACTCAGATTGTCTTTTTTTCCCTCTTTTTTGTCCTCTTTTAGGACAAAACTTTTAGTTTTTTTAGTTTTAGAAGTGAAATGGGAAGGGCCTTTCAGTTTTACCAAATCTACATATGTTCCTGTTGCAGGGATTTTGCCTAGTTGATATTCTAACAAACTGAATGTTTTGTTATGAGCACAAAGAATCTAAACCAATTTTCACAAAATGCAATGGAAAAAAATCCTTTTGTTTTTCATGGGCTTCAGATTCTGAACTAATTATGTTTCCTCTCTCGGCCTAGCAGATACATGAATATAAAGCTGCAGATGTGGTTTTGATTGTCATTAGATGTTCTTTAGATCCTGTTATTCCTCTAATGATCCCAGTTATATTATTAGAACTTTGATTTATTCCAGAAATTTTCATTCTGGATACCTTTTCATCTCTATTTTGAAAAAATAAAAGTTTTTCTCCTGGACAAAAAGAAAAAGTCCAACTTTTAACACTGTAGAGATACAACAAATTAAAAAAAAAAATAATAGCAGCATGGTGTCAGGGACAAAATATTTCTGCTTCTGAAACATGGAAGAAAAATGGTTTTTTAAAGACACCATGCCTCTCTCTTGTATTTAAAATTTATCTAGTGTCTTAGCTATTGTATCTGTTCTTGTCTCTTGACTTGTCTCCCTGTCCTACCCTTTTCAGTCAGTTTAAGAAAGGAGCCCTTTCCTTTTCTGTTCTTGAGGACAGCATGCATCTGGCTTTTTTTAGAAATCTGGGTATGGATGAAGGGATACAGGTCCTGGCATTGCCTATTCCTCACCATTAATTCCAAGCCGAGTTAAAACAGCAGAACCAGATGCAGAAGACAGCATTAAGGTTAGAAGACAGCATTAGAAGACAGCATCCTGGGTGCCAGGGCACTGCTGGCTCATGTTCAACTTGCTGCTGACCAGGACCCTCAGGTCCCTTCCCGTGGCGCTGCTCTCCAGCCTCTCATTTCCCAGTCTGTCTGTACTTCCAAGGGCTGTCCCACCCCAGGTGCAGAATCTGACACTTTCCCTTGTTCACCTTCACTTGGTTGGTGACTGCTCAACCCCCCAGTTTATTGAGGTCTCGCTGCATAGCCTCTCTGCCCTCAGGGGAGTCAGCAGCTCCTCCCAGTTTTGTACTGGCTGTGAGCTTGCTCAGTGTCCCTTCCAGTCCTGCATCCAAGTCATTTATGAAGCTGTTGAAGAGCAGAGGGCTGAGGGTGGAGCCCTGTGGAACCCCACTGGTGACAGATCGCCAGCACTCTGTCACCCCATTCACTACAACCCTCCATGCCCCCCCCATGAGCCAGCTGTTCACCCATCTTATGATGTGTTTATCCAGCTGTGTGCTGGACATTTTCTCCAGAAGGATCCTGTGAGAGACAGTACTGAAAGCTTTACCAAAATCCAAGAAGCTTACATCAGCTGGCCTCCCTTGATCACCTAGGTGGGTTACCTTGCCATAAAACTAAATGAAGTTGGGTAAACTGGATTTTCCCCTCATGAAACCATTCTGGCTGTAACCAATGACAGCATTGTCCTCCAGGTGTTGGAGTTTTTCAATTCCTCCCAGATTAATGGCAATGGGTAGGATCTACTTGGCAATATGTAATTGTGTTGTACATTGCACTTGTATTTTCCATAATTTTAATTTTAATAATTTGTTTCATTCTCAGCTGCAGTTTTGAACATTAGCCTGCTGTTAAGTCACTAAAGCAGCATTTTACATAAGTTGATCTTCCGAAGTTGCAAAACACGAACAGAAACAATAGAATGAATCTGTACATAATTTGTTCATTTTCTCCAATCATTTTCCACCTTCATGTGCATTTTATGCTGAAGACTTCAGTAAGTGGGTGGGCAGAAGAGTGTATATACCTCTGATAAGTTAGAGAGTTATATATACACCTCCAGCAGCAATTATGAAAAGTCATGAGGGAAGTGTGTTTGGAGCTTGGGCAGCATCAGTCTCTTTTGGTCCCTTTATTGGACTCCTCTCATGCAAAGAATATTGCCAAATCTGTTAAAATTCTTGCAGAGGTCAAAACAGGTTTTTTGGTTCTGTTTGCCCTCTTTCTGTGGAAAGCACAGCAAGAGCCAAGTTTCTTCAGGCCCATATTTGCAAAGGGTCATTTGCCATGGAGCCTCCCTGATTAGACTGTGCAAGGAACCCACACTGGATTTGGTGCAGGAATGCATGGGTGGTTGGATGATTACTGCAGTGGTTTCCACTATGGTCTTCTTCATTGTTCCCTCTTGGTTTGCTAAAAAAAATTTTAAAAAAATTTAAAAAAAGGCGTTTTTTATTCAAGCCTCTCTTCCCTTTAAACCCTTCACTGGTTTCCTGATGAGCTACATATCACATCACATTCACACTGTTTCTGTTGGCTTGAAAGACTTCCTTTCAACTTTTCAAAGTGTTTAAGTACCTCTTGTGCTTGTTCAACATTATCTCACATTCTTCACCTGGGCCAGGGTGACTTCTTCCACCCATCCCTAAGCTGTCCCTGGTGGAAGGGCTCTTGAAGTCTTACTCACAGAAGTGTTCTGCCCTTCTTTCCACATCTCATAAAGTTTGCTTCTATTGTGATGAAGCCCCAGTTTAGTCAACAGTACCTTTAAAATGAATGAAAGCATCAACAAAAGATTACTTGCAACATACCCAAGCAGTTATCTTTTGAGGTGAAGGCTGTGATTTGCATATTGCCTTAGTCCATAATGACCATGGTTGTTCTCACTGTGGCAACACATCTAAATTTAGTGTGCGAATTCTTTGCCCATTAGATTGCCTGTTTGCTGTGCCAAATGCAGAGCACAGTTTAGGCCCGGCATAGCTTGGCTGTGGGTTGGGATTGCTTACAGCTGGGGTGGCATGCTGTTGCCAGTTTGTTGGCCAGGCTTTCCTAAAGGATGCACTCTGTGCTATGCTCTGCATCCATTTCATTTCTGGGTGCAAATTAGGGTATTGTCTTTCACTGTCAAACTAACACCAAATCTGGAAATGTCTCCTTAAAAGCTGCACCTTTGCTTGTGTGAGTCCATGGAAGTGGTGGACTCTCAGCTATTTCATAGGAACCCTCATTTTCTATGCAAAAACTCTTCTGGAAAGTTAATTTCCACAGAAAGAGATGAGTTCCAGAGCTCCTTTTCCTTTCACCCTGAAATGGCTAATCTGCAGAATAACATGTAGCCAGTTCTGCTTTCTCCAGTGTTTGAGTGGAAAGGTCTAGTGTCTGAAAAGCTGAAAGTAAGCTCTGTTTTGTTTTGAGAGCAGGGTAAGTAAGCATTGATGGTGATCAGCAAGCAGAATTTTCTGGATCAATTAATCAGCTGTTCATTTGTCTAGACCATCTTAAAAAAGAAAGAAAGAGAAGAGCAGTGTAGTATATAAAACATTTGTTAAAAGGTTAATGATAACGTTAATGATAAATTTTGACTGATTTGCTTAGTACAGCTAGAAATTTTTCATTGCATTCTTTAATTTGTTGTCAAATAACACTAGGCTTATGTTGCATATAGGACACTATTTAGTGACTTTTCTGGCTTAGTCAATACTTAAAAAAAATTAAGGCCCAACAAAATGAAGGTACAATTTAATCCAATTAATTTAAATTATTGTAACATTTATTGGAAAAATTCAAAGTAAAATATTTGAACTTAAATAAGCATATGCCTTTATTTTTTGCCTTGCTGAAACAATTTCAAGAACTTGCTATGGATTTCCACACAATTTTTCTTGATCCAACACCCCTTTTTTTTTCTGATTAAGATAGACAGAAATCTTTCCAATTCTTTCCATATTTAAAAATGCGCAAGAGAAAATTTATGTCTGTCAGTAGGTCTGGGAATTCTTGTCTTTGCAGAAGTGCTGCCTTCAGGGACATGACTGGTCATTTGTGCCAAGAGCCACAGAAAACACGAGATGAGCCTCACGGACACTGATAGCACATTCTACTGCTTTGACTAGCGGGTGCCAAGCAGCTGTTTGCTGAGGTGCACAAGCCTTATCCAAGGCTCTTCGTCTCTAGTCTCCCCTGGACTTTCCTCTGATGATTCCGCTGTCTGTCCTGCCTGCCCTCCTCTCTCTCCTTCCTCTGCTTTGTCTTCTCCTCTCACTTATCATGCTCCTGTCCCTGCCCCCAGTGAAACCATGGGTACCATAGTGTTAGCTCATGTGCATCCCTGTTTTATCACCTTTTTCTATTTTTTGTCTGTCTTGTCTGTTTTGACTGTAAGCAATTCAGGGTGAGACTGTCTTCTCCTCACCCACACAGAGCCTGGAGGACAGTAGACCTCCACTCCCAGTTTAATCTTAACAACACAAAAAATAAGTATGTAAATAGAACGGAAACAGATTTTTACTCACCTAGATAGGAAATGGTAAAAAACATGATCTTTGCCCTGAATTTCTCAGACTATAATGCAAAATAATTTTCCCTTCCTATACTGAGTTGCTTACATGCCAATTTTACTTAAAATATATTTTGTCTTTTTATCTCCTACTGGCAGTCTTATGTGGCTCTGCACAGCAATCTTCCTAGCACAATAATTTGTCACTCATATTTTTCTTCTCTTTCTCCTGCAGACCAAATTCAAATTCCTCAATCTCCATATCCAGAGCTTTCCATAAATTCTCTGCTCTATCTTACTCTGCAAACCTAATTCACAGCAGAGTCCTGCAAGAAGTCAGCACATGGAAAAGCTGGGGTAGGCTCCTGCAAGGCAATTTCATTGTAAGTAGTGAGGAAACCAAGGTGATAGAGGTATTCAGTGTTCCCTTATCTCCTGTGAGGTAGTCTCTCACACAGCTGCTTGCCAGCCTTTCTCTGACTCACCCAGCAAAGCTGGGATTGGAACAAAATGAAAGGAGCACAGTTTCCAAATTTTAGGCCTAATGTCCTACACCTAGTTCCAAACCTGCACTTAAAGGGATTGCTTACATCCTTCCTCCTCTATCCACAAAGTCTCTTACATAAAATGTTTTCTTAGGTCACTCAAAAATCATTTCATGATGACTCAGTGGTCCATAATCTTTAATGAGCTTTTGGCAGTTGTAAGTGACTGCTTGGAAATTTTAGGAGTGCAAGTCTAAGCTGCACTGCTTAAGCGTGTGAGGGAAAATATTTCTTCAGTGCTCATCATTTATAGCTCAGCAAAGATCAAGTGTGAAAATAGTACATTCTCAATTAGCTGCTGGTCTGGATGGTGCTGGGAAGCTGTAAATAAAACCTGTCTGTGTTTTGCCAGACAGTGAATAGGCTGCTTTGAGGAATGCCTTGAGCTGGCTCTCTCTGACAGGCTGCTGTCAGCTGTTGGCAGTTCCCTCATGGTTTGGGTTTGGTTTTCTTCTTCTTTTAAATCAACCTGTAATAAAATTCAAGTTAACCTTAAACTGAGGTCAGTTTGAGGCTAGGTGGGTAATATATATGTGCCTGATGCTAAAAGTATCTGAAGGGTTCTGATTACTTTAACTCCTGTCAGTCTAGCTACAGACCTTAATATAAGATAGAAAGTATTCTGGTCCCACAAATCTCTAGTCTTCCTAGCAATAGGATAAGAATAGGCCTCTTGGATATTTTTTTAGATCCTGGGTTTGTTTTTTTTTTAATATTAATGATCAACACATAGTGTTCATTTCCCTCCTAAAGTGGAACAACCAGAGCTGAATGCAAACATAAATGAAGCATGTTTGCTGTAGACTAAAAGCCCCTGGACAAGGAAACTTTCTGCCCTTAAGAAAAAAAAAAAAAAA
>VXBR01000945.1:315221-367448 GCA_013400215.1 Cisticola juncidis | reverse complement strand
AAAAAAAAGAAGGAGAGAAGCAAAAAAAAAGAAGGTTGTTTGACTTTCCTACATGTTTTTAAGGTTCACTTTTACAGAAAAGTCAAAAACCATCTGCAAGTTTTTGGGTAGTGTAAACTGATTCAGTGAGGACTGTGATATGACTGATTTTCTCACACTTTATCAAAATTTCTTGTCCTAGGTTTTGTTGGAGCAAGGTTGTTCTGATGAGAAGTTGATATTGAAGTTACTCATAAGCTTCAGCTGATTTAATTAGACTTTGGAAAAGCATTGGAGGAATGTTTTTAAACTACTCAAGTACCCACTTGTGTCAAAATATTTTTTTGGTTAAAAAAATTAGTTTGGTTTACAACAAAAATACGTAGTCTTTATAAAATGGTTAGAAATAAAGTTTGTTTAAAAATTGCATTCATGGAATATTAGATTGACCAAGTAAAAACTTCTTTCAAACCTCACAAAAATAGTCACATATTCCGCTTTTCTCTGAGCAAATCTAGAATGTTCTAGTAGAAGCACCGTGTGAAATAAGGGCTTTTTAGGTGGCATAATTTCATTTTGCAGATCTGCCAAATCTATTCTTCTATCCCCATGAAGTGGTCAGGTGTTAATCAACATTACCCTATTAAATGTGGAGTTCTCCTTTTTAATTGCCTGGGGGTGGTATTGTTTGTGCAGGTGCCCTAGCTACAGAACAGAATTAATATCCATTTTCCTTGGCTAAAAGGCTTGTTTTTCATGCCTTGTCTGTATTTTTGCAAACATAAATGTGGAATCTCTTATGGACTTGCATTTGCAGTTAGCTGTTTCCACACTACAGGCTTTCTGTCCTGCTGATGCTGCTTCATTAGTATGTAGATACATTTTCATGCCCTCACCTAAGGGCCCGATCCTTTCGTCACTGAAATGATTAAATGCATTGCCATTAATATCAGTGGAAGCTGTTTCTGGCCTTACATCAGTAGTCCTCCTGAAGAGGTTGCGGGCTTTCCCAAAATTAGTGCTTAGACAGCAGATCACTCTTCATTAAACACAACAATGAGGTGTGCAGCTTTTCCTAGTTCCTAGTTCCTGGAGTTTTCAACTGAGTATGCTCTCTCAGCTGACAGTACTCACTCTGTCATAGTCCCCATCTGTCCCTTTCACTTGAATTTGGACACACAGTTCGAAAGCTGAAATGTTTCCTGTCAGATTACCTTGCTATCTAACAGTCTGCCACTGCTTAATACACTGGTTTATTTAACTTCCGAGCAAGTCAAGAGATTTCAAAAACGAGTACTATTTTTCTCATTTAGAGGTTTTGTTTCTAGTTTGTAGTTCTGTAACTCTTTATGAAACAGCAAATCAAGACAAGTCAGCCTTGTATCTAGTTTTGAAGGTGGAAAGGCTGATTTGCTCTATAGGACATGTCCAGATTCTATAACTTACCCTCTCCCCAGTAAACTTAGGAGGGATTCATAAACGAGCTAGGTCTTTTATTAGAAAATTGTGCCAATTTTCCCTGACACATAGCCCAATTAAATCAAGTATGAAGGTTTGTGGGGTTTCAGTGAGATTTGGCTAGAACTGTGAAAGGAGCCCTGTTCCACAAAGCAAATATGGGCTATCTTTTCTAGGATATTTATTTGATCTTGCTTCCAAATAAAATGAAATTTACTTGAGTCTACTACCAGGCATGGACTCATACTCTAACCAGTTCTGTGCAGGGTATTTTTTTATTTATTTAAAATTCCTGACAGACACACAGATTATTTAAAGCAGTGAAGTGAAAATAATGTTATGGCAATAAAATGACCCACTACTCTGTTCAAGCACACCTTTTCCTAGGAAACTGCTGTTTTCTGCTGCAACAGATACAACCTCCATCCAAGAACACCCTGCAAATTCAGGAAGCCTTACATGTAAGGGCATATGGTGTACAAATGACTCTTCTGCTTAATTTTACCTCCAGTTTTGAATAGCTCCCTTCTGTGAAGGTGATGAAAAAGAGCACCCAAGAAGGAAAGAAGCTGGCAGTTTCTTGTTTTACAGCATCAGTACCAGACATAAGGCCAGGCTTTGTCCATAACTCTTCTAGAAATCCATGTTACAATGGCAGCTGGGAGACTGGGTATTGCATGTGGAAATCTAGGTGTGTAAAGATGACTGTGGTCCACCCTAAACAGGCTTTATATCAATAGGTGGTGAAGTCTACGATGATAAAAGCATAGTCATGATCTTGTGTACTTCACCACCTTGTCACAGAGCATTTCTACCCCCCAGCTGGGGATACCTGAGTTTTGGGAGAGGGAGAGAGTGAGGTATGGGCTGGAGGGACAGAAGCATGGGAGAAGCTTGGAATATAGCATCCAGCCTCCATCAGTCTCCAGTCTCTGCTTGCATGGGTGCCATTGAATAATTCCTGAATCAAGTGAAACTTTCCTGCTTTAGGAAGGGAAGGGAATAAAATGGTTGATCCATGTCTTTCCTACCCCTTGGCAAAAGTGAATATGGAAATGGGGGCAGGACACACCAGACTGGACAGATATGCAGTGGTTGGAGATTTCTGGAGGCAGAACATAAGATAGCAAATATTTCCTTATCTCTGATTTTTGAAAGATTATCATGTGCATGCTAACTCCTTCCTAAGCTGGTATTTTTAATTGCCTTAAGATATTGCTGTAAGTGTTTTTGGAAATTGCTTCCAAGGGGAGAGTTTTCTGAGATGTTACCAGATATAAAGTAAATGACGCAGATCTGAATTCCTTGCCTGCTTCTTCAATGCTCCATTTCAGTGACACAAGAAGCCACAGGCATGCACAGCTTGTAGGTCCTGCGCCCCAGCTGCCACTCCCTTGGCACTCGCCTGCGTTTCCCTCCTTCTATCCCATCTTCCAGCAGCTCAGTCCTTCCTGCCTCGTTTAACTTCATAAACTCTTACCCCTCAGTTGTCAACAAAGTGGTTCTTACCTCTCACCTGAAGCCCATAATCATAAATCAGTAATTGCAAGATGATCCCTACATGAATGGAAGTCTGGTGAAGATGCTTATTATTTAGATGACATAGAGAGTGTTTCCTGTTTATCTTGTTCTGGTTTTATGAAGGATCCTGCTACAAATAAGTGCCTTGGCTGAAGCATCAGCTTTCATAGGATCAGCCTGATTTTACCAGGGCGGGTCCATGTCCTGAAACCTGCAATTATAATTTAATACTCTGAAAACTCTTTTCTTGCTAACAAGACTTTTATTTGCATTGTTATGGTGCAGGCATGTGATGCCGTTGCCACAAGCTGCTCTGTTGTGATGTCACAGGGTAGCAAAGTGACACACTGGTACTTGCAAAGCAATAAAAATTACAACCAAAAAAATGAGATATGGGAGGATTTGATTTTTTTAGACAAGACTGGTGAGTCAAAAATAAATCAGCAGTTTAAAACATATCACAAAAGTATCTAAACAGAATTTCAAAAAAATGTTGTTTATTAGTCATTCTATTACTAAGCTGCATCATAATTATGGTTTATACATAGGAAGCTTGCTAATTGCTTTTATATTGAAATCTCTAATTAAATATTTGGCTTAACTAAATCATAGATTAGAAATGACGTGAGAGGGCATGATGTGAATAGCTGACTTTTCTGGTAATGGGAAAGATGCCTTGGGAGAAATGCGTGTAATAGCAAACAGCCTCTCTGCAGAGAGTGTGCAAGGAACTCATCTATTTCAGTATAATTCCCCCCTAAAATTCTTCACAGAAGTGGTCTCCTATCATTGATGCAATTTTTATTTAACTGTTTCTTACCCTTAAATTGCTTGTTTTTCGGCAGTCAAGCTACACCCCATAGAGTCTCCTTTTCAGCCTGTGTGTAGGGAATCCTTCTGTCACACCAGCTACAGCATGTGCCTTGGGGGTTCCCACTTTCTTTGCAATACCTCGATTTGTCTGCTATCAGTGCAAACACCTTTATTTTTAAGCACTAGTTACATCAGGTCTGGGCTATTTCCAGAGCCTCACAAGCAAGGATGAGCCATTTCCTCTCTGGTAATCTAAATGGACTACTAAATCTAAAATTAGCAGTCTTCCTGCCTTAAATGATCTTAGTGTCTCTGTCTATAAAATCTTCTATGTTAAAATAAGAATCTACCTGGGAATACAAATCCAGATAATTGAATTTCAATTATTCTGTTAATCATCTTAAACAAGACACTGCATAAAGTGCTAGGACTTCTTCATTTGTTTAATGAAACGATTCCTTCTAGTTGCACACAATTATTTTAATTTAAAAATGAATGCATTGCAAGGTGAACTTGCTTGCATATGGGCTGGCACATTAAAAGGATTTTCCTTTAAAACATCTCATGTGTGTCAGCTGTTGGGGCCAGAGCTTCACAGCTCAGTGGCCAAGCTGCTCGAAACAAATGAATTGAATCACTTCATTGATTCAGAGACAGGTATCAAGACAGAGTGTTTCCAGGTTGCTATTTTCATGGACTCTGTCAGAGATCAAAATGCTGTATTACCATCCAGCTATTGAATTAATGTTCCTAAAGATCACCTTGCAATAACAGTGCTTGGAAGATTTAAGCCAAAATACACAGGTGTATGGAAACAGAGTGCTGTATTGAAAACAGCTTTGAAATTTATATAAGGTGTATTTCCAGGCAATTCATGGGTTTTGAAAGAAGAATTGTGATACAATTACCTGGGTGTTTGCCATTGTCACCTGTAGTTCATGCACATCACTGAAGTATTCTAGCAGCCCCTTCTCCTAACAGCAGAATACTGTGGGAAGTGGAACCTCAGTGCTAGAAACATCACAGCATTTTCATCTGAGTTGATTTTTCCATTGCATCGAGTGGGAGTAGAATCTTGAGACAGAAGGCATGGATGCAACAGAAATGGATACTCCAGGGATTATTTCTGCTTTTTATTTTGCCCTGTGTTGGACAGTCCTTTCAAACGTCAACTTCCCTAATCAATAAAGGCTCACAACTATTAAAAGTAGACAATGTCTTCTAAGACACTAGATTTTTATCTTTTGTAGGAAAAGTTAGAAGAAGATAATATAATTCATGGGAGAGTGAGTCAGCATCATTTCCTGGCCAAATTCTATTTAGGGTTATTAGTTTCCTTTTGTCGTTGTATTCCTTCACATTTTCAGAGACACTGTAGTTTGCATTCAAACACAAAGCACTCTGGCATGCTGTTAAAGTTCTGTTTCTCCACTGCACAGGTAACTGTGCTGAGGTTGTTGGAATTCTTAGTTTTTAAGTCATAGCACTCTGCATTCTAGGGTTAGTCTTTAGATCAAAAGTTGCAGTAGGTTGCAATAGATATGTCCTTTATTGACTTTATTAGGTTTATTTACTCCTATTATGAATTAATACTTTGAATTTTTTATAATGTCAAATGTCTCCTAATTCTGGTTCTGAACACAAACTAAATTCAGTGATGTCCAGCAAGATCTCAGCTGTGAGCTTTTGTCTAAATATAAGTAATTTTTAGATCTTTCAAGCTGGGAAATGACTAAAGGGTAGAACTGCTGAGGTACCTCCAAGTCACAAGCCCTGTAGAGTCATATTGAATTGGCAAAATAATAATGCTTACAGAGGCCATCAAATTAGGGGTGGTAGCATGACTTTGTATAAACATATCTTAGAATTTGAATCAGAAGTGTGACAAACAGGAACATGCTAATTGGTAATAAACCCAATTACATTTAAAAAGAAAAACCTCAACCTCTCTTTACCTATAAAGCATGAGGAGATTGTCTTCATGATCTGATGGCCAGCTGCCCTTGAATTTCTACATCATAAACCAAAAATGGCAACAGATAAACCTCCGAAGGGATGAGCCTCTCCTCTGAAATGCGCTGAATATACACCAGCTATGTTTGAGTTACTCAGTGAAGTACTTATGGAGTCTTAACACACTGCTACAGTATGCTTCAGGTCTGGTGTCACATGCACTAATAGCAGGGCACAAAGATAGAGCTAATCTCACCTTCATGCAGCCAAGGCATAGTCATGGCTTACAGAAGTAGCACTGTGGTGTTGTAAGATCTTTTGAGACTTCTGCCCCACAGCATCCCCACCAATGGACAGGATGGTGGGGCTGAGGGGTGTCCCTGAATCAGCACATCCTTTGGCAGTCCTGAAAGAGCCCTTCCCTGTGGATTACTGCCAGGGTAGATGGTGCCTGCCGCCCTGCTGGGCTCCTCCAGCCAGGCTCTCCTCCTCCAGAGTTTCTTGACAGATTGGCAGTAGTCAGCATGAACCCTACATACATTTGTTTTCAGATGTTTACAAGCTGCAGGTTGCTTTGGTAACATGATTAAATCCCAGTCTGGGTCTGTTTGATTTCATCTGTGTGGTTGTCTTTATTAGATGACCAGGACCGCTTTTCCCCTTCACATTCATGTGTTATTTATGTGGTACTGTGCAGACTAAGACTCTCACAGCAATGTTATTGACAGGACCTATGCCACAGATTCATCTGTTTTGTTTTCCTCAGCAATGCAGCCAAACTAGCATGTTTCCATTCTCCCACAGTGAGCTGATGTCAGCCACACACCTCTGCTTGGGATGGGGGGGACAGTGCTGTATTTCCATAGATAAATCAGCTCTGGCCATGCTCTGCAGAGCCCAGCCCAGTTCCTCTGTAAACCTCACAGTCAGATTTTCCATGTGTGGTAGAAACCTGATTTTACTTCAGCCACTTCAGCTGATCAATATGCCAACATTCGTTATTACAGGTGCAAGATCATGTGGTGAGAGGTAGTGTCTCATTAGACATATCTGGAACAAATTAAAGAGTTACTGTTCCCTGCTGTGCTTAGTCACTATCTTATTTAGAATACAAGAACAGGAACAAGGGCAATGAGGTACAGACAAGAAGGACTCATCCCTTTCGTTTTGAAAAAGGATCATGTCATTGTCATTTAGACTTGATCCTCATCGTGAACGGAAATATTAAAGGATTAGTGAGTCATTTATACCCAGTTATGTCCCCAAACACTGGGATGGCCTTCATTGCTGATCAGGGTCACTGCTCTCATGTGTGTGCAGAGAAGAGGATTGCCCAGTGGGACTACCACACCAAGAGGGATTGGCTGATGCTTTATTTTCAATGACTTAACAGGCTAAGGGAATCCTGGTTCTGAAGAGCTTCCTAAAATAACACTGTTTACTTGTTGTGACAGTAAATCCTAGATTAATGTATTGCTCTCCTTTCTACCTTTCCTTCTATTTCTTTCTCTTACAAAAATAAAAATATTCTCCTACACCTCAGGTAGGACATTGAATATAACTGTCTAGAAATGTATCTTTCATCTAGGAACACGGGACATGCAAGAGAAAGCCAAAATCCTAAATTTCATGGATGCTGATAAGGAGCAGTGCCTGAAAACTATGTAAGATTTTTAAAAATTGTTCTGAAGCTAGACACAGTGTAATTCTTTAGAATATCAGAAGGTGAGATGGAGTAACATCACAATTGTTTTATGCTACATTCTTGAATGCAGTCTAGTGTCGTCTGGGGAAATTTTATGTACTATTTTGACTGCTGAGCACTGAGACATGGCAGATTGCCATTCCAATCCACCACTTTCAAAAGCAGGAGGAGTGCAGGCCATGTCAGACAGCTTGTGAGGTTTTGAGGCACTTTCTTCAACTATAGTAGGATTTGGATGGCTATGAGTCCCTGTTTACAAATGATCAAGTAAAAATGCTGCTTTTGGCAAAAATCTGGCTTCAAATGGTCTCATAACACCCCTAAGTGACTAGCTGTGTACCCAAAAACTACTCAACAGTGTATGTACACAAAGTTATTCTACCATAACCACACTCCAGGAAACTGAGCAGCCCATGAGGGGGAAGTCAACTGCACCTCACACTCACACTTTCCAGTTCACCTGTAAATAACCTGGGACCCCCTAATTTCCTCCCTCATTCAGCTGCTCAGGCGTGCAGTGGAGAGGCCTCACCCCACGATCCTGCTGTGGCTGGCAGATGCCTTTAGGTGTTTCATGGGGTCTGTACACCCAGTACATGCCCTGGTGTGGCCAGGTCACTGAAGCAAAGCAGCTGCTGGGGAAAATGTGTCACTATGGGCATGGCCAGGAGGAACCTCAGGAGGAGTCCATCCAGGAGAAGAAAGTAAGGCTGATTATAGAGTTAAGGAGATAAAGCACTTGTGGCTAGTATACAAAGTCCTTCTTTATCTTTCAATGATGTTTCTTAAAAGAGGAATTTAGGTTTTGAATACAGGTTTTAAATTTATCTGTTATTACCTAGCAGTCTTCTTTCAGCTGTATAATATGTCAATAAAGACTCATTTAGGGTCTTGAAGATTAGAATCCTTTGGAAACCAAAAAGGTCTCTGCTTCAGTTGTGGCTGGGAAAAAATCTCTCCTCTTTATTTCTGCCTCTGAGTTTCAGGCTGCTCTACTTCCAGATTGTATTCATTGCAGTATCATTAGTAAATGCTGCTTCTGGACGGACTACACAGCAGGAAGAAATAAAAAGCAATGAGATACTCATCATGATCAGTGCAAGAAAATTTTAAGAAAATTCTCATTGCTGGGACAAGGGAGATATCCAAGCACACTCAAGCACTTGTTGGTCTTACTGTCCATGATGAATTTTGCACTTCATACTTCTGCCAGTGGACAGCAAGGTGGTGTGACCACATTGAGCAGGAGCCTGCATATTGCTGCCATTGCCATGGAAACTGATGCCTAGCTACCCAACAAGATCTTGGTGTCACAAGCCCCAAAGGGTTTAGCAGGGGTTCAAAGGGTTGTTTAGGTACTCAGACTCCCCTTGCTCTGTATGGAAAACCTCAAATAATTCAGGAAAAAGGGTGCAGAAGGGAAGGGATGCAGGGTGGGAGTGTGGGACTATGGAAGTCAGGGTGTACTTCAAAGTTCCTAATTTCTTTCCTTGGCTGCCCTTCCACCTTGCCCCCTCATTGCCGGACCAGAGAGTGGTGGAGGCTGCATCCTGCCAGGAGGAAAGCCTTCACCCCCTGCCTCTTTGAGGGGCAGCTGGGGACTGAAGGTGGTTGCCTCCAGAGTGCTCTGGCTGCACACCATCCTGCTTTCAACAGGCAGGGCAGGATCTTCCTCTGAACTCCTTTTTTAAAGGAGCTAACTGAAGATTATGAGTTATGCTCTGATTACGTATCCTTTGATTCAGAGAGGATTAATCTCCACCTGCATGGAGGTCAGCAAACAGTCAGATCTGTGCTGTATTCAATGCTCTCTAAACAAGCAGGTCAGGATGACTCCATCAGGTGACAGAAGGAAGAAAGGGAGTACATGGATATCTCTTGAATTCCCAGTAGTGTCCCTCTGAACACAAGGCAGGAATGAGTATACAGGTATACTTGGTCAGAGGTCAGTTGAATCCCAGGCACAACAAATCAAGGCACGGTTGAGGGCTGCCTTTGGTGTTAAATTGGAGCAGGAGAAATCTCCTCTCTTGTTGTGTGACCCCAGATATCAAGCATGCTGGGTGCTGGAGGAACAGCAGTGAGGCCAGGGTGGCAGATGCACTCAGAAAGGAAAGGAAAGAGAGAATAATCTGCATTGGTGTGCTTGGGCTTCCAACCAGGCATTAAGTCCAAACTTCTCCACTGGAAGCATCAAAGCTTTTAGGGATTTTTTCCTTTCAGGAAACAGATTTTCTGATACTTCGAGAAATTTAATGCTATGACATACAGAGTGTCTCTGGATATCTTTGAGATCTAGTCACAGCCATGCAGAAGTTACATCTCTAGCAGTGGAATTAGGAGAAATTCAGGAACCTCCATCACTCCATAACCATTTTATACAATTCTGAAATTTTAACATCCTATGGGAGTAATAAAAGGTGACGCAAGACTTGAATTCCCTGACTTTATTGTTCCTACCATCACTGAAACACCAGAGGAAGCCAGATTAAAATCTCATATGAACTCTTTGGGGATAAAGAGGAATACTTAAAATTGTGGCATGTAAAGTCACACTGCCATTCACGTTTGCTTGAACTTGACAAGTCTTTTATTGTTATTTTATGTATTTTCCTTTTTTTTTAATATATTTACTTTTGTGTTATCTTGTGCCATTTTTTATATTGCTATTATGGAAAGTTTTGTGTTCAGAATATTATTCTGTAGCAAGAGGATATGAATGAACTCTGATTCAGCAAGTCAGCAGTACTGCAAGAAAGACTTCAGGGTCAAAAGCAATTGGCTGCTACAGACATAAAAGCATTACACTAAAATAGCATTGCAGCATTCACAGAAGGCACAAAAAATCAATTTCTCTTTAGCGACTACAGAAATAATTATGAACTATTTTTACCATACAAGTAGAATGCAATTTTTTGATGATGTCAGGTCTTTTAGGTACTTGGTGATGTCATTCCCATAGATGATGTAAATAGAACAAGAACAATTACAGTTCCCATTAGTAGTGGTTGGATTTGCAGTTTCATTTCAAGCAGATACAAGTCTAAAATCTGGAGGTTTAGTGAAATGTCACCTAACCACGAGGACCACACTGACCTGAAGAACTAAAAAAGAAATCTCCCAAGGGAAGTCAGTGTCTTGTTCACTTTGTATTTTTCTGTTGTTCTGTTCCTCTTTAAAATGAAACAAAGAAAATCCAAAGGCAATTTGTCATTTTGGTTCAGAAAATACTGAGGCAGAGGAAAAGAAACTGCCTGGCATAAGATTTTTTTTCCCAAAGTGGCATATTTTGAAGTATTTTCCAACAAATTTGGCTCATCCTTGAGATGAAGGCTCTGGTTGGCTCCTCACACATCTGACCTTGTGTGTTCAGATCTGTTGAAGAGGTGATTGCTGCTCAGCCCTCCAGCCCATCCCCACTGTGCAGGGCAGAAGTGCCCTCTGGATCAGAGCCTGCAGGAGATGCTGGGTTTGCCTTTTCTCAGCGACTTCAGCTCTGAGGATAGGGGTGCAGGGGACTGTCAAAAGAAGCAACTCATTTTCTTAAGAGCTTTAATGCAGTACAAGTAGGCCAGGATGGGCCCCAGGGTTCCAAATAAGCTGCTCAGGGGCTGGGCAAGATGTATCTCCTGCTGTGTTTACTTGTTTGCAGGTGAAATAAAACACAGCCAGTCAGTGAGGAACATAATGCTCTAATGCACATTATCATTTCCCTTCTCAGTTTACATCACCAACACCATTCAGTCATCTCCTTATTATATACAGCCAGGTGCATGCACTTTCTTTAAATCTATTTGATCATGAGACTACCTCCACAAAGTTTAGGATACAAAGGGCATTTGACCACGCAGAGAATAAAAAAGAACACTTGAGCCCCAAGGTGGTATTTTAAAAGCGATTACTGTAAACAAATAAAGTCCATCTAGAGGTGTAATAAAAACTGCAAATGAAATGGAAACAATTAAAAAAACCCAAAGCTTTTCCATTGTAAAATTGCAAAAGCACATTTAAGTAACTAAAAAAAGATCTTGTTTAGAAAAAAAGTGGTTTTTTTCTACTTTTCCATTTTGAGGAAATTCTCAATGACTTAATAAGATATGAAATTTCTGATTTATGGATTTTCTTTAAAATAATGCTCAAAAGATGATGATTGCAAATCAGTCTGTTAACAAATGGCTGTTTGACTATTAATGATGCAGTCAAATAACATATGCATTGATTTGTATTTTTGGTCTATGTGAGCACTTGGTCTTGATTTGCATATCTGCATATGCAAGCAAAACCCCCACTAGTATAAAATAGGTTATTAAAGCCTTGTTCAAAAGCACATGCAGATGCTCTTGGCTTTCTCATTAAGAGATTATTTCACATTCTAGGTCACCATTTTAGCACCTTTTCTGAAGTGATCAGTTACCATTATAGACTTTTCCCAAAGAGGAGAAATGGCCTCTGCCTCAGCCTATCCCCATCCAGAAGTGCCCATTGCTTTGGCTGACCTGAATGGCTCTTGTGGTCAAAGCTGAGCTTTCTGAATGGGATGGAAAGTCACTTCTGACAGGGGGACAATGACAGGAAAATGGGAGGTGCTCTGGGAGGGATTTTCTGAGCTGTTTTCAGGCAGCTAGAACATGCAGCTAGGCGTGATACATGAAAAAACCCTCAGTTTTTGGCCAGTCCCAAAGCTTCAGAGAGGAAGCAACTGCCAGGCTGAACACTATTGTCTGATTATAACAGAGGCACACATGGAAAGAAAAGATTCCCCATAGCAACCTGTTTGAAGAATAGCTTGATCTCCACTTGGGAGTTGTCCAGCTGGAGCCTGGAGCTCATGAGCTCTTGGTGGCAAGCACAGCTGAGGGACTGTGTCCTGCTGCATTTCCTCAGCTGTAATTTCTGAGTGACCGGAAGGTGCAGTTCTATGTAGATATAATTTGACCTCTGGGTGACAAAGATCAATAAACACACTAAGGTCCCTAACAGGAGATCAAGGATAAAACCTACCACAAGGAGCTTGGCAAGTCTCTGAAGTTCATTATGTTTAGTAACTCACTATATTGGATTTGCCGGGCGTGTTGCAAACAAGGAATTTGAACCATTGAGAGGATCTTTCCTAAGGATCCTCTAGTGCTTTCAAGGGCATAATGGTTATGGATCAGATTAATATATTTCAGGGTTGCTCACCATTAAGAAAGAAATAGAAAAAGCCAAACAAAACATCTTAACTTTCTTCCAGAATGTTGTATGACTATTCAGAAAAAAATATGAAAAATATATGAATTTGTTTATCCATGTATAAAATATTCAGAATGAAAAATCTTATAAAACTAGACAATGTTATAGTTTTTCAAAAAGTGTTTATAGTTGTCTTTTTTTAAGCACAAGAAAAAGGTTTTTGTACTATGATGGGTGGTCTATTTACAGATTTTTAGTTCTGTTACTTAAAAATAGACAAATGGGGTTTTTTTTTAAATTTCTAAATATCTTTATGTTCTGAGAATATATGCTATACTTCTCAAATCAGTAAAGGGATGAGCACAGTCCTGTCTGAGGCTTGGGAGTGTTTGAGAAGGGCAGGGGGAGATTTAAGTTTCATGTGAGCTCATGGTTATTTATTTTTTATTAATTCAAGTCACTGCCTAGCTGCTGATGAAAAGCAAGAGCTCTAATATCCCATTGCATGGATTACTTTTAAGAAGTGCTGCTAGAAAAACAGCCACACTGGACTAAGCGTGAAAGTTTTTACTTCTTTCATTGCTTTTACCCCTTTCAGTCAGATTTCTTTTGCTTAACATGAAACAATTTAATGTTTCCAAGGACAGAGCTAGCAGGGGAGAGACCATTTTGGGTACCTGGTGGATGAAGCAGGGAGTGCAGGAATCCAGATGCTACGTTAAGAGATATCTCATATCTTTGCACCAAATATTTGCAGGCAGAGAGGCTGGATCACAAGCCTCCCTTTTCAAGGTTCTGATTCATCAGACACCAAAGGGATTTCAGTAAGAAGTTTAATGTGGAGAAAAGAAATGTTGTGTGGTAGACTTGTGCAGGCCCTTGACATGAAATTAACTTATTCTGTGTCATTGTGCCTTTAATCAAAACTCTTTATTCCCTGACTCCAGAGAAGTTCATACTGCTTGTAGGACAAAGAGTGCTTGTGCTCAGAGAAGTGGCCAGCAAGCTGTACTTTCAGTGTTCCTACTGGATGTCATGAGCATGGGGCATGAGATGACATCTGCACAAAGGCTTACATTGTCTTTGAGAATATCAAATGAACGTTATCCACAATCAGTAGATTCTCTTTTATGGATAATTTTCCACCTACACACACTATTAAAGCTCTTGATGCACTTGAGTGCTCATCTCTACATTACAGCAGTAATATGAAACACCACCAAGTGATTATTACACGATTTTTCTTGCAAATATGGTATTTTATTGCTGTAATCACTTCCATCTAGGAGACTCTAGAAGGTTTCATCTCCATTACTGGTGATTTATAGAATCAACTTTGTCCACATCTTGAGCTTTCCTGTGACCTGTTGAAGCACAATTAATGGAAGCTACGACAAGGAAAGCTGACTTCCTTCTCCCTACTAAAGAGGAACCTTTGCAAATAGGGTATATTCAGAAGTTTCATACAAAGTAAAATGCCAACGAGTCCCTGTTCTGTTAGGGAAGGAAACAGGAAGGCAGAAAAACACTATTACAGCGAGAGGAAAATGTAGAAGAACAGGAACATATTACAAGAACAGTTGTGGGCAACCTGACCACAATGAAGTAGAAACATGGAGAGAGAAGAATTACTATAAAATAAAAACACTTATTCTGCTCAGTAAACCCCTTCTGGCAAGGACTGTTTTTACACAGAGAACATTTTTGGCTTAGTTTTTAAAATCTCAATGCCCCATATGCTGATGGGAGAAAAAGTCTAATATTTTATTCTTGTGTTGAAAACTATATGAGCCAAATCCTGGCAAAAAAAGCACTGCCCTCTACACAGAGGAGGGCTCTATGCACCATTGCTCTAAAGACAGAGGTCAAAATCTAGTTGTCTTGAAGGGTTCTTTAGCCAAAGTCTCTGCTGATGAGATTAGGTCTGGAAGAAACACCATGTTCTTTATGGACAGGGAATACAGAGTGGAATTCAATAAAAATTCCTCTGAGTGTGGTATTTTCCTTCATTTCCTCTTCCACCCTGCTTTAGCACAATATCTCTCCTCCTGGCTACAAAACTGCAACAAAACCTGTCTGGGGAGAATAAGGTTTATGCACAATGTCTGATTGTAATAAAGCTGGCTGGGCTAGAGAATGAAGCCCCACATAAAGCTGTTCACTTACTTTTAAGACTTGTCTTTGTTGCTTCAAGCCTATTGCACCAAAGGGATTTGTACTTCTCTAATTCTGCAGCATGGGAAGGCTGCAAAACTTGAATATGGCGTATGATGAAATGTTAAACATTATTACTTTTTAGGTGAAATCTAGTGTTATAATTATTCACAGCAAGAAGTATGCTTTTGACTGCTGTTAAATCTTTTCTGGAGCAGATTTCCTCTATGACAGTAAGCTTACCAGTTATGGAAAAGGAATGCTTTCATTTATAACCTTCATAAGTCCTTGCTTTACTCTTGTTTAGCAGAAAGAACATTTAAGAAGAGTTTTCTGACTCTTTTTTGTAGCAGGTCCCAGGAGCTCAAAATTTACAGACTTACTTTCGTCCTTGGAAATATATCTGCATGTTCACACCTTCAGATTGAAATACAAATATTTTGGCTGTTCTGTTAAAGCCCTAACTTAGCTTTCCTGCTGGGATTTTGCAGCCAGAAAAGAAATATCTCTGTTTTCTTTTTACTTTCGAAATATTTTGTGTATTGAGTTGTACTATCTTTTGTTTAGAATTAAGTTTTCTGTTGTTTTGTCTTGAAGTAGTTCAAGGACTGGGTGGGGAGGGTCAGTGTTAGACTTTAAAAAATATGTGAAGCAAATACTTGCAGAAATAGGATCCTAAGGTGAGACAGTTAGGAGAATGTATGATTGCATTTCGTGAGGGTGCTGAATTGCCATTAATAATGCAGAGTGCTTATGATGAAGTTGGTGATAAATCCATGTTCTGGAAGAAGTCATCAGTTTGCAGCTGAGGTTATGGTACTATTTGTAGGCATAAGTTTACATAGCCTCATTTATATGTGTGCTAATTACTTGTTCCCACACAGAGGACTTTATTTAGGTCCCTTGTACAAGTGGGATGTGTCACCTGTTTGTGTGTACCACTTTTGTTTTGGCTTGGTTTTAGTTTTGGCTTGTTTCTTACACTACTTTTAGCTTCCAAACTTAGTGCAAGGTAAGCACAAGCATGTACTGCTGTCACACTGAGTGCTTAAATACATATCATATATAAGTATATTGCTCCTTAAAAATTACCAGTTTGCCCACCACTTGGCAAAACTAGTGGTCCTACCTGTGTAAAAGGAATGCACATACAATTACCATAGTGACAACTGCAATTAATATAGCGAAGGTATAAAACTTAGTGATAGACTATTTATATGAAAAACCTTTTACTCTGAGAGAAGTAAGTCCTTCTCAAGGTCACAAGTTGTATCTCCTTCACCTCCTGATTATTACATGATTATAACTAAGAATTCAAACAATAAATAAGAAGGAAAGAGGGAAAGAATTTGGGAAATTAAAAAAAATTTTGAGGGAATAAATTAGTTACTGACTAAACTTTTTCAGCACTTTGATAATGTGTTTCTTGTGTGCCAAGAGACATTGCTGAGTAGGTGTCAAAAGTCCAAGCAGATTCAATCTAAAGATAACCTCAAAGAACATTCCCTGCCAACACTTTGTTTATTTTAGCAGTTCAATATGTTTCACAACATGAGATGAATTTTCATTATATATTGCTGGTAGTGTATCACTCTGCAAGAACCTGCAATGAGCTCACTTAAATTTTTCACCCACCCAGGAGCAAATTTCTCTGTTAGCCAGGCTGCATGGGGGCTGGGGGTGGAAAGTTCCTGCTGCTCTGAGGCTGAGGACAGTATGTTATAGTACACAAAAGCAGTCAGACTAAGAAAATGCAATGCTTTAATCTAATATTCACCTAAGGGCTGTCTGTTAAAACACAAACGCCATCTAAAACCTGCAGCAATCTTTTCTAGATCTTCATGAAAACACGGGGTTTTTTCCACAAACAGGACAAAATATCTGACACAGGCACAGTAAAATAATTCAAATATTACTTATATACTGCCTTCATGACTATCAGTCTTTGTTTTAACCAAGTGAAGCATACCAAATTTACAGAAGAAACTATACTACTCTCTGGTCTTTAGACCACAGGACAAAAACTACAATCATGGAATCATACAGTGGGCTGGATTGGAAGACACTTTAAGGATCATCTAGTTCCAATCTCCCTGCTGTGGACTCGGACACCTTTCAATAGAGCAGATTACTCAAGAGCTCTATCCAGCCTGGCCTTGAGCACTTCCAGGGATGGGACATCCACAACTTCTCTGGGCAACATGTTCCAGTGCCTCACCACCCCCACAGTAAAGAATTTCTTCATAATACCTAATCTAAATCTTTTTAGAACCATTGCCTCTTGTCCAATCACTATATGCCCTTGTATAAGGAGAGAAGAGGACAAGTTCTACTTGAAAAACTGCTAGACGACTTTTTGTTCACACACAAGCACAACATGATTCAATCTTTTTTTATAGTGTGAAGTTTGAAATGCCAGAAAGCAGGGAAAGGAATTTTAAACTTACCAGTAGGAGTTCAAGTAGGGTGTAAAATCAAAATAAGGAATAATACACTAAAGAACTCCTCTTTGTACGGGCTACAGGCAATCCTTAGCTACTTGGCTGAGTAGCTCACATAGCTACTAAGGAAAAGAAACTTTAATGCATAGGATTAAACTCTTGTTCCCCATTTGTATTTTGTTGTTTGGCTGCCCAAGCACCTCTTTTGCAAAGTTTATGTAGCATCCAACTGAATCTAGTCCTCAGCCAAAGGTAGGGTCTGTGGGCCATACTGCAGTAATATGGAAAATGATACCTTAATATTGCTCTTTGGAGACCTGGAATTAAGTCTTCTGTTTAGTTGCTATTGTTTTGTCATTATAGTTTGAGACACAGTTTGACAATACAGTTTAAGATTATGAATGTTGCTCTTATGGTTAATGTGGCTCTAGAGATCCAGGTTCAGCTCTTGGCTCAAGCAGAGGTGTCAGCTTTTCAATAAATCTGTGTGCCTCAGCCTCCAGTCTGTAAAAGTCAGATATTAACTTTTGTTTTCCCTGCACTGTGTGACAGACCCTGCTATCTGAATGTATCATCAGAGTGTTACAGTCCACTGATCAAGGGAAAGATCATAATTTAGTGTTACGCATTCAATTAAAAAGATAAGAAAAAAAAAAGCACAGAGAATGTTTCCCAAGGTCATCATTACCTGTCTTGCTTCCTTTTTTTTTTTGCTGCAGAGTGAATGCCTCCTTTTTCTGCATATTTTTTTTCAGTGAGCAGTCAGAAACCAAACGATTTTTGAACAAATAATAGTTCTCTAAGAGAATTGCAGTGTATTGACAGAATATCAAAATGAATTGACTTCAGATTGAGAGAGGAGCTTGCTATGCCACTAAGTGTGCGTGAGGAAAAAGAAGTTTCTTCCTCATAACAGTACAAATTACTATAAAGTTATTAAATCCCAAAGACAGGAAACACATTCATGCAAAGATGTTTGTAATATATCTTTGGAGATTTTTTTAATCTGTGTTAGGCATAGATGGAACAAAATGCCAGCAATATATATTCCTGACACTTATTAAAATAAGTATTCTTTTTTCATTTTCTGCAGGTTCTTGACTGCTTTGATTCCACAGCCCAGTTATACTTGGGCTGTGAAAAAAATATGTCTTTTGCCAGTTTTGAGTTTGCTGCATCTCTACCTATTGAATGTTCCCTTGCTAATGAATGAGCAGAGGTGCTCCCTATCTGTCATCTCTAGGTCTTTCATTTTTCTATAGACTTGTATTATGTCCCTTCCTATTATTCTCCATTCTAAGGCAAATTAATCAAATCTTTTCAATTTCTCTGACATAAGGAAGATTTTCTGAGTCTTTGCTCAGTCCCATCACACAGGTGTGAACTCCTTCAATTCTGTCCTAATCCCTCAGAGACCTCATAGCCAGTACCACACACTGGATTTTGGGTAAGTCCTCAGCATTGCTTTACAGACAGGCATCATAAAGGAATCTATATTTTTCTTGTTCTTCATTTCAGCTGGTTTTAAAACGTTTTTATAGTGTGCAAGTACTTCTGCAATGATGCATAGGAATTTCTGAAGTTGGTGCAAGAGTGGGTTTCTTGCTGATAGAGAATATTTGCTCCCTGGCAGATGGGTTTTTTTAGAGGACTTTTATCTGCAGCATACATACCTACACCAGGTACAATGACATTTTCTCCCAGAAAAGAAATTCTTCATGAAGTTTGAAGTGCTCACAGGCAGTTCACATGTTCCTCCTACTGTACCCCAAACTAAATTATTTTACAAAACCAGATTAGACTGAAGAGATCTTGACATGACAAGCAAAAGTCAAAAGAGAAAACTAAATAAAAATCCTAGACTATTTGAAAGTGTATCATGGACTTCAATTTTTTCAGGTGAAGGTTTCTCTTAAGATACTCTGTAGAAAGAAATTCCTCAGATAATATTCTGTCTGCAGAATAGGTTTTTTTTCCTGATTACTTATCAGCTACATTTCAAAGTGAACTGTGTGCCACTGAAAGATGCTAATTCAACAGACAAGAGGACTGAAGGTCCTTCATAAGGGCAGAGAAACAAACATGCACCCACGAGATATTCCAGCTCCAGCAAACTGGCAACGTGGCTCAGTCCAAAGGGAACTTTCTCATCTAGAAAGAATTCATCTTCTGCCTAGATTATATATTTACATGATCCTAATTACTGTGCTATCTAAATTATTTGTAATCTAGAACTGTATCATTGTAGATTAATGGGCTATTTTGCAGACTCAAATGCATTTACACACGACACACTGGAGCCTCACAGCAAAAACCCCTTCTTCAGCCATGGCTGCTGCCACGGCAGCTTACCAGGGAAGGTGCATGGGAATGCATGGTTTGCTGTGGAAGACATACAGCAGTTGTTGAGCATGTGCTTGGCAAGTATTTGCCCGTGGTCTTCTTTTCCCTGCCCAGCTGCTGAACTTTACCGGGCTGCCATGCGAATTGCAGCACACTGTCTGCCTTGTTTGCTGCCCTTGCCAAGTAATGCACATGAGTCTGGCCTTTGCTGTTTTTTCAGTATGTGAATGTGCTTTCTTAAACAAGGGAGAAGCCATGATCTCATTTCATAAAATCCATCAGGTTTTTTAAGCATTAAACTTGAGGATATGTTGGCTCACTCACTGATGGAGAGTTCTTATCCTTCAATCCATTTAATTCTCTACTTCCCTTGCAACCTTCTAAATATTTGTTTCCTTTTCAATTCTGTTGGATAGAATTCTGTAAGACCAAAATTACATACCATGCTGAGAGTAGAAGAAACAATCTGACAACGTCTGACCTTCATTTCAGTGCCCTGTCCATTTTTCTGGAGCAGCAAGTGTGACAAAGGTTCTAACATCCATTTAAGATGTTTTTGCACCATTTCCAGATACTCTCAGCCCTCCTGACGGAGCACTCCAGGCAGTTTGGCTGGGGCCAGGCTTTGTCCGTGCTGTGTAGGGCTGCTGTGAGGGGCGACTTTTCCGCAGCCCTGTTCTTGGGGCAGGGCAGTCAGGAACAGCCGACAAGGCTGCCAAGCACTGAACAAGATAGGGCACATGCCAAGAAGCAGAAAGGATCACAGTGAGCTCATCCAGTCAGATGTAGATATGCTAATCTGAATGGTGTCCTGGCAGAGAACCTGCAGCTCCAAGGTTTGACAGCTGGGCACACCAGGAAACAGGAAAGGATGTCGTCTGCCCAAGGCTGAGGATGTGTCTTTGCAACACAGCTGGGATACTGCTGTCAGGGGACCACTGAGGGAAGCTCTCTGAGCCATGAGCAGCTGTGACATCCTCGGTGTCCCTGAGCAGCTGCCCACCTGTGGGTCACTTCAGGGATGGCAGAGAGCATTGTGCTTTCACCCTGCAGCTGCTGCTGCTGTTGGTGCACACACCCCTGCGTTTGCACATACACAGCTGACCGCGCACTGCAACCACTTGGGACATGGCCACATTTTGTTATCCTCACTTTACTTCATGTCACCTTTCTGTAGGGCCACTGAGGGACAGAGCAAGCAAATAAGGGGTCAATGTACATCAGTTATAATGCTCAATCCAACCCAAGCCAGATGCACAGAACAGAGAAACTAAACACACTGGAGATATTTCCTGTTGGCTACGGGAGTCAGACTGCTCAGGTTTATCCTCAACCATCTCTTCTCAATGGCAATCTATAAGTCTCAGCTGCTGTGCTGTGAACATCTCTCAAGAAATACTGCCAGACATCACATTCATGGCTTCATTCACTGCCAGCTCTTATATCACCTGTTCTTGGCAGACTCCATCAATTAAGTTTTCTGGCAACGATGTCAGCCAACCTTCTTCTTTATATGGCTGTGTTGTTTGACGTTTGTTATCAGCTGTTGTGGTTTATGAACTGATTTCTTGAAAACTTTCAATTGACATATTTGCCTGTAGCTTCTAATATCAATCCACCTTGACTGCAGGTGCAATGCTGTCTTTTAGACATGTGCTGCTTTTGGTTTAGGTTTGATTTTTTGGTTCTTTTGCTTGTTTGTTTTGGGTTTGTTTGGTTTTTTGTTTTGTTTTGTTTTTGTTTAAATGAACTGTCAAACAATTAAAGGAAAAGCTGAAGAGCCTCTTCAGGGAAACAGCAGCCAGAATCCCTCTGAAATGTTCAGAAAGATATAGGAGGCAGTTCCTGCAAACCTATCAGCCAGCTTCCAAACTCCCCAGTGAGGGCTTGGAGGCTGGGGATGGTGGGTTGGGGATTAGGTGGAAGCTGTTATCACGAGCTGGCTAGGTTATGCATTTCCTTCAATTCAATCCCCACTGTGCACAGAGCCACGGTGTACCTAAGAGAGGCATGTTCTTTGCTTCCCTTTTGAGCCCTGCTCTGGCCAAAAAAGCCTTTATCAGAGAACACATTTGAGTACAGTTGTTCATTAATGATAACTGAAATGGAATGCAAATTCTTTTTCGTCTCCATTGCCTCTGCTGTAATTCCCCACGGAATAAAATCTCCTGTGACTTTGCAGCACTACAAGTTGATTCCTAAAGGGGATTTAAATAAACATTGCCTAAGTTTGTTAGAAATAATCAGTTAGGTTTTTTCCCTTTGATGTCTACAGTTGCAGAAAGTCTTAGTCTTCTATTTGAAGAGAAAGAGAGCTAATCATCACTGCAATTTTTTGCTTTCTTCTTGAGCACTTGCCTGCTTGTCTTTCATCTATTCTTTATAATGACCAGAGGATTGCAGCCAGTCATCAGTATGGGAGGGAGCCTGAGTGCCGTTCTTGTGGGAATTCCACATTCCCTGCAAGTCTTGCATAACGCAGACTTTCCCTCAGACTCAGTCAAGGATTCCTTCCAGCCAGATACTCTTTTCCTTTAGCAATGGGACCATAGGAGGAAAAAAGTATCCTTTATTCCCTATTAGGAAACCTCATTCTTCCTCAAACCTGAGATATGTTAAAACTCTCATTATCTAAACATAAAACAGTACTTTAATGAAATTGTCAGTGTCTTTTTATGATGTCCCAATATTCTCGTTTGACAGGTTTATGAAACAAGTGTGGACTTTACCAGTCTCCTTAAAGTGTAACACCTTCCCTCTCTGCCAATTAATGACATTACTTAAGTAGTCTGTGTTATGACACTGAAGGTCACAGGTTCAAATTCTGCTGATCAGTCAAAGCAAATGTCATCGCAAAAGCAGTGGCTTCTTTTCTTACCCATTTTTTATCTGAGAATTGCTGCTGATGAGCAGTGCACACCCCCCTGGCATGGAGACTTCAGCAGGTGCCATTCTTGTTTCAGTGCTGGAAAAACAACCTCTTATGTAATTCTCATACTGCCAAAAATCCACACCGCAGATGAACCATTAAAATACCAGCTGAATTTACTACATGGTCAGATGAGCAGCCAGAAAACAAATACTTACCTATAACTGAAAAAAAAAATATATATAAATAAAACCCCAGAGTTCATAGAGGGTAGTTACAGAAAAATTTTACTAAAATTATTTTCTAAGCACAGGTTTAGTGACCAGGTTGAAAAGGTTTAGTTATCTTTTGGACCATAAACTCTGGAGGGTGAATAAGTAATAAGAGAAAATCATGTGGAGTGGAACACCAATCCTCTTGTTCATAACTGCTTGCTTTTCATTTGCCTTGTTTCTGCTTGTGACCAACTGTGAATTAGACTGTGTGCTTAGTGCCAGTGTGAAGTAACAGTATGTTAAGTATGTTTAGGTCAGCTGAAAGCTAAAGCATTCTTCATATCACTGAGTTTCCCCAGAAAAATTGCAACATTTGTTTGTGAGCATTATTTATAGGGAACCCTCTTACCTTGGAAAACATATAGGTGAGTTTATAAAGCATAATTCACTGAAATATGTAGAATTGCAGTCCAGGTGGGCTTGGCCAACAGGGAGCCAATGTCCCAGAGGGGAAGAGGTTTTTGGCATTTCCAGGCTGCAATGAGTGCCAGAATGTAGTGGCTGGAAGTCCTCAAGGACAGTAGATATTCCAGTGGGAGGCATTCCCACTTCTCCCTTGTTTTCTCATTTATCTCTGCTGACTCCCTGCCATTCTGTCTTTGCCCTGCCAGGTGTCAGAGGGATAATAAACAGTGTTGTAACATTAGCCTTTATCGCAGGACAGTTCAGTTTTTCCAAGTAAAAAGTAGGGCAGTACTCCTACTTATGCTTTTCAAGGTAGAGAAAAGAAACAGGAAACACAGTGGAAGGAAAAATGTAAAAAGAGAGAAAGATGACCAATAATATACTCATCATGTGGCATTTCTGCAGCAAAGATAAAAGCTGCTGTGTAAAAGAGATTTTCTGTGCATGTAAGGAAGCTGACACACAAAACCAGAATGGATGTCCACTTCTCTTCTAGAAAATAGCCTAACTGATTCTCATTCTCTGACTCTCCCGCAAAAAGGAAGAGGATTTCTGGGCTTTGTGAAATAAGTATTTTTCTTATGAAGAAGTGGACAGATGAACCATGCCTCCCCTCCATATATTTTTTGAACTTAGTTCCTAGCTGTGTCTGGGATCAGCACCAATGATACCTGTGAGACACTTGAACAATTCCAACCACTAAACACATATGTGCCATGACACAGATTTCACCAATACATGAAAAGTCCACAGGTTCAACAAGGAAAACATTCCTTAGATTAATTAGAAGTTAGAGTCTATCAGAGCCTTGAACTCAGCCTTGGAAACAGACTTATGTCTTGTTTGTTCCACGGGCTGTGAACCAAAGTGCAGTGAGTTCATGAGAAGTTGACCTGATGCATACATTATTACTTTAGCATGGCAAAGCACAGCAGAAAATCTTGACTATCATTTTGACCAGGAGTCCTCTTATAGAACTCATATTCTCATGACTAGGACAGGTTCAAGCAATAACAAATATTTTTCAATGTAAATTCACATGTGACAAAGTTTTCAGATTTTAAGAATTGTGGCTGCTCTTCTTTTTTCTCTTTTTCCTTTTTTTTTTCTATGCACAGTTAGATGTTATGGCCATAAATGCTGGGCAACAGTACAAAAGGAGCATAGAGGGAGGTGGCAAAGAAGAGAAATTGCAATAACAGTAACTGAGCAATTGCAATAATGAGTTGACTAATCTGGGGAGTATATGCTCAAGAAAACCCAGAAAATTGCTGTGGCCTTGCCTGTTCCTTATGATAGATATAATCCTCTCTGCGTATCAGTGACAGAAAACATTAAAAATAATATAGTATAGCACAGTCAGAACAGTGAAAAACTGATGGAGGTGAACAAAGTAAGGCTGTTGTCAAGGCAAAGCTGGGAACAGGAGCCAGTGTGCCTGCCTGGCCGTGCCTCTGCCAGCCTCAAGTGCCCCAAAGAGCCTGCAGAGGCAGGCAGAGTGTCTACAGTGCACTCCTTGGTGGCCTTGCCTGCACTCTCATGGGATGTTTTTAACCACTGTAAGGCTGGACTTGTATGCACTTGTATGTGCTTTTATGGTGGGGTGTTTTACAGCAGTGTTGTGCCTTGGCCTGCTGCTGATAACAAAGTTTTGAGTTGGCAGGTTTGTGTCCTGATGCCATCTGGCCAAAGGTCGGGGCTGGTGACAAGCGAGCAGTGACAGCTCTTTGCAGTATGAACACTGCCCACTGTCACATCCTGATGCAAAAAATGTCCAGCTGTTTTAAATGTGAGACTTGCCATTCCCCACTTTTTAGAGAGGTGATTTTTTTTTCCTATGAGAGAGCAGAGGAGTCAGACAACCACGAGGGACAGGAAGATATATTAAGCCTCTCTGCTGTGTGATTGTGTTTAAAAGAATGAAGAGCATTTCATTTTGCCTGGAATTTGATGCCTAGGATGGGATCTTTCCTGGCTTTATATGTCTGTCAAGACAATCAGCTTTATCTGAGCTAGGCAACATCAGCTGCCTGCATTGAGGAGAACAGGAGCTTTCAGAGGGCAATTCACTCAGCCTTATTTTAGACTCACATAGCAGTCAAAAGCAGGACCAAAATTCTGCAAATTTCTCACTAGATACTGTCTCTGGTTTGGTCCCAGAGACAGGACATCCCGGAGACATAGGCAGCCAGGGCACATCTCCAGGACACCAGTTTATGCAACCCAAGATGGTTTGCAATATGATAGCATACAGCATGTGGGAATGTCTGTGGGAAACCCACTCTAAACAGGCACTCCTGATGCAGGCGAAGATGGAAATAGAGACATGAACAGTCTCATCTTTACACAAGACAAGCCTTTGGATAAGCATCAAGTACAGGTTGTACCAGCCAGGATGTTCTCACTTGGTCCTTATGTACCAATGCCAAGGGTAGGTGATTCTTGCTTAGCCCATGCACTGAGGAAATATTTCTCTTATGCTTTAAGGAGTAGACATGAACAGTCTCTGAGGAAAGAATATTTCTTCCTTTGCCTTTAATAAACTACTTCTCTGTGGACATAGGGATGACCTGATTTGGCATCTACGAACATCTTGTTCCATATTTTAATCAGTGTTATTGTTGCTATAAACACATATTATTACTATTTACTCTCTATTTACAGTAGGTGTAGCCAGGCCAAGAGAATGAGAAATGGGAAGTGCAGTGCATGGATTCATTCCTGATCTATTTTGATTTATTTTCTGCCATAATTAAATAATTTTTATAGTTCTCCAGATGTAGTAGACATATAATTGTAAAGATAACTGTCTTTGCTGATCTAACAGCTACACAGAGAGTCCAGTACAACAGACAGGGAAGAAAGTAGAACATGATGGTAAATAATTTTGTCTCTGAAAGCTAATTCCACATACTCAGTTTTTCCAATTTGTTTTATGCTCTCTCCACACACAGACACACAGACACACACAGACACACACACACACACATGCCCTTAAATGGCTATTGCTTTGTGAGTGTGTTTAGGGGAGCTCTTTTTGCTGTTACTGTGCATGGTGGATCAGGCTCAAGCTGATGAAATCCTTGGAGGGGAAGTATTTAGCATGGGCCTCAAGTCAATAAAAACTATTCTAGGCATGACCCCCCTTTCACATAAACTAATGCCAGGATGATTTTCAGTAGTTCTGGAATCTCTCTTCCTCCACTTAGCCCAAACCTCCCCTGTGGTAATGCAGGGAGATACCTTGCAGCAGTGGGCACTGTCTGTGTCAGCACGTGAGCCACCTAAGCTGGTGAGAACAGAGTGCAAAAAGAATGCACTGTGACTTGGAACAGTTCTCTGGATTTGGAATTTAAAAACGACAATTAATCTCAGTGAAAATGAATGAGGACTTTATGCACGTTGATTTGAAGCAGTAATTTGGTACCTCATTCTGAAAACTGCCAGCAGGGCATTTGCACAGAGCACAGTGTCTCCGAGCAGAGAGTGCAGAATTACTTAGTGTCACATGCTCCATGCCAGAACAGTTGAAATCTCTTGGGAAGTCCTTTGTTCTGACATTGTTTAAGATATGGGTTCAATAATGCCCTTAATGAGAATACCTAAAATGTACAAAGGGTCAATCACCCTTTAAAGGAAGAGGAAATAGTTGCAAAATGCACAGGGAGGGGCTAATGTTAGAAGTCCAAGGAAATGTGTTGCCTTAAGAAACTGCTGATGTCTTCTGTGACTAATGTATTATTGTTCATAGAACAACACAGGTTATAGACTTGCCCATGCTGCTAAATGAGGGGTTGAACCAAACACTTTCACACCCTAAAGAAACTTGTTATTTTTCTTCTGGAACCTACATGTAAGAACCAGATTCAAGGGAAAAGTTCTCATTCTGAACTCCTGTAATGTCCGAGAAAACAGGAAGATACAGAATAGTGAATCAAGGGGAAGAAAGTCAGTGAATACATTTTCTCAGTCCAGGAATGTAGAGTTGTAACTGTGCAACTTTGAATTTGCGACTGTTCTTGCACCCAAAATAGCCTGAAGGCCTTTGCAATCTAATTCAGACAAGTGTAAAGACAAGAGTAGCAGTTTCACTGTGAATAAATTGTGTTGCATGGCATCCATGTGTATGTGTGTGTGTGTGTGTGTGTGTGTGTGTGTGTGTGTAATAAGAACGACTTAAAATATTTGAACAGTAAAATGAAAGAGTCTTACTTCATGAGAAAGTGATGGGAAGCACCCACAATGAGAAAATGGATGGTGAAACAGCCAGGAGAACCAAGATCCCAAGCAAGAAGTCTGCCTGAAGCGATAAGAATACATGATGCAAAGCGCCTAGAAATGTAGTTGGAGAGGCAAATGTATTTTTGGTCTGCTGTGGAGGAAAAAGTAGAATCTTTTGGTTCTATTATTGGACACCTGTAATAAAATGTTGCTTGACAATCAGAAATATGAGACTGGGCAGTAGGCAAAAGGTCAGAAGAGAAGAGAGTAATCATTTGTGAGTCATCATTCAAGTAACACCCATAAGAAGTGGGGCACATGAGGTCATGAAGAATTGTACACATGGAAACCCATAACAGATTCTCCCCTCCTTTGGTCCGGTTCTGGGCCCCTTTCCTCAAGGAAGACATTGGGGTCCTGGAGCAGGACCAGAGAAGGGCAACAAAGCTGATGAAGGATCTAGAGAGGAACTGCTGAGGGAGTGTTTATTCTCAAGAAAAGGAGGTTCAGAGGAGACCTTATCACTCTTTACACTCTTTACAGAGACCTCATTACTCTTTACTTGAAAGGTAGTATAGCAAGGTGGGTGTTGGCTTCTTCTCCCATAGCCTCAAGCTGTGCAAGGGGCAGTTCAGGTTGGACACCAGGAAGAATTTCCTCATGGAAAGGAAGGGTTGTTAAGTATTGGAACAGGCTGCCTAGGGAGGTGGTGGATTCTCCATCCCTGGAGGTGTTTAAAAAACGGCAGAGTTTGGCACTCAGTGCTATGGTCTAGTTGACAAGGTGATAATCAGTCAAAGGTTGGACTTGAGGATCTTAGAGGTCTTTTCCAAGCTAAATGATTCTGTGTGATTCACCTTTCAGTTAGGTGGGCTTATCCCATTTCAAAGCCAGGTATTCTTTAAGGCCCTGGTTGTCTTCTACCTACCCTAAGCACCTTAAATCCCCTTCTTCTTTTACTTTTACACCATACCTGTGCTGAAATCAAAGCACAACCAGCTCTTAAACTCCAGAAAGTACCTCAAGCTACCTTGTTTACACACAGAAATATCAGGTATAACATCTGAAACACCTTCTCCTCCCAGAAAGTAAGATATTGAGGTCAAAGCTTTGGAATTCCAGTCGAGCTGTGTGTCTGTAGCAGGTACTGGCACAAACAGGAACATCTCCCAGTCACGGTTCCCTACTGTGAAAGGAGGGCAGCTAAATGGCAGCTGCCTTTCTGTTTCTCAAATGCAGGGTATTCAATTGTTTACCTGCAATGCAGCAACTAGGTACAGGTTTGGCAGAAATGCGCAGAATAGCTTATTAAGGCTTGTCACATCACAACACTGGCAAATTTATTTTTTATAGTAATCAGCATTTATAAACTTGTAAAAAACCCATCACATACCAAAGATGTCCGTAATCCTTGAATGTCTTAGATGCAAGCTTGTTTTCTGCTTCTCTACATAGAGTGCAAAACTGACACCTTTATTTTCTCTGTACTGGTTAGTGCTGAGAACATTGCTGCTGTGGTCCGGATTTCAGGCTACAGGAGCCTGGAAATTTAAATGAATCCCATTCCACATTAGTTTACAGAGAGACTCCTTAGATGATCCTTTACTGAAAAGAAAAGGAAACTCTCCTACCCTCTCTGTTTCTTGGAATAGGTTTCATATGCATACACAGTCTGAAAGAAAACAAATTCTACATGAGCAAGTTTATGGAAGAAGGTCATGACATTTCCATCGAAAGGACGTGATCTTGCTCCTGCTGAGATTATTAGTTAAATTCCCATCAGTTTTGGTCACTTTTAAAGTGGAATGTGAACAAAATCCAGAATGGCTCCCTAAGCTACCTAATAAATTTTACACAGTTGTTGTTGTCTTAGGTATTTGTGTTTTAGACAAGTGATAGAGATACGGAAAGTGGAAAAACTAGAAAAGAAACAGAGAGAACTGTTTCATCTGGACAGAAGGAATGCTGTTACAACACGTCCTTTAAATAATAAATTGACATTTTGAGCTGAAATGAAAATGTTTTCCTTTCTCAATTTCACTTTGAAAGAACCACTTTTTTTTCTTCCTTCTTCTTATGAAATGGAAAATTTTCATTGGAATTGAAATGTTCTTGTGCAAAAATGCTGTGCTCCCATACTCCATGTTAAGCAAGCAAATTTTTTCACAGAATTGACAAGTTTCATTTTTTCACCATTTCAAATTTCCAATCGTATGTCAGGTACATCATCAAAAAACAGAGACAGCTGTTCCTGCTCTTTTGAGTACAAAGAGCAAATATAAAGACAAGCAAATATAAACAGGTAATAGGGGGTTTGTGGTGAAGATGAGAATAATCTCCTGGAATTTGAACATCTCTGGTAGCCTCTGGAAGGCAATGAAGATGCCAGGGTACAAGGACCAGGGTTATGGTCCTTGCATCTGGTTGGGTTTATTTTTTGGAATAACACAGATATGAGATGAAGGCCAGTGAGAAAGACACTTCTACCCCTTTGGGAAAATCACAGTACAAGCAGAGCAATCCAGGTGTCCAGGCCTGAAAGGAGACATCTATGACTCATGTCCAACAGCAGACCCTTCTGAAGCAGCAGCGGAAGGTGAAGTGGCACGGTCATAGATGACCTCAGATGCCTCTGCATAGGCATGTGAATTGCTCCTGGGGTGTTTTGGCTTCCCCACTTCCTGCCTACTGACATAGCTCCAGTGACCACTCAGGCCTTGGAGGCAGCACTGGAGCATGAAGCCACAAATTGTTTTTCCAGGGAATCATCCTCTGATGGAGAAAAACAGCTTCCCAGTCACTGTGGACTGGAGATGCACTGAACTGCTAACGATGTTCAAGGGCAGGTTGTTATCTGCTTTGGGCAGAAAAGTAATTAGTACAAAGCCAAGCAAGCGCTCTTTTTACTCGTGCTTTATTTTTTCACCTTTTGATAGTGGCTGCTAATTGAGTTATTAGCAGGGCTGTGGTCACATCAAACCTAAAATCAGATTTGCCACTGGCTCTATGAGTAGCCCTATGGTGCCCAAAAGAAGCATAAATGCTAAAAGGAGAAGCCTCTTCCAGGAGGGCACAGTCCTAGCAAGAGAGTAAGCAAGACAAAAGCTCATTATGTTTTGGGTAGACTAGAAATGTAGACGCTACTTTTAGGTATTTTCTACTCCTAATCTGTTCCACCTGCAACTTAGTGTGTCCATCTGGATGTCCTCAGCTCATGTGCCTTTCACATAACTAGGCTCACCATAGAAATCTGAAAAGGGCCCACATTTGGAGGCTCTTATACAATTACTGCAGCTACAGAAAGATCCACGGGGCTGTGTAGCTTGACCATCAAATTGTATTAAATGCAAACTACAAAGGGTGAAAGCCATAAGGGGAAATGAAACATCAGCTTCTATAGTATTGGACTGTGCAGCAGCAACCCAGACAAATTAGGCAACCAGAAGGGAAAATTCAACATCTTGTTAAGAGTTTGTTTTCAACAGTTCCTTGAGTGCAGTAGGACCTGACAAATAGATGCTCTTCAGTTGTTAACCACCCAATGGTATGCACACTGTAAGGACTTCTGTAGTTATTTTGATTTGCTTCAACTCAGCCCCAGGGAGAAAAAAAATGACAGCGTAATCAACTTCAGGAAGTCAATTATGTGGATGAAAACATGAGGCATGAAGTAGTATGAAGACACAATAAATCTATTTTAAACTGATAATAAAAAAGAATCATGGCTTGAATCTCTTCATCAATGTGCTTTTGCTATTGTTTTCCTGTGCTGTGTGCCACAAGCAACCTCTGAATCTACTAAATTGTAAGCTGGGTTTGTTTTGGTACCATGATTACTTCCTGTGTCTGTGACTACCTCGGTCTGATCGATGGTGGGAACTCTTGAGGAAGTGTGGGGTCAAACACATGGAATGACTTCAATTGACTAATTAAGCAAGTTTAGGATGACATTCCAGCCTGAGGTGTTCCTCAGACATGGTACTTCAATGTATAAGCACAAAACAACTGGACCAGGAAGCTGTGTCATACCTCCACTTGGCATAATTTGCTCTTAGAGTTTCAACGGTTTGTGACACCACCACAGATGAAGGAATTAGAATGCAAACATCCTTTAAATTGTGCAAAACAAAACCAGCATGGCACTGCTTCCAGAAATATTTAACATCTAGCAATTGTGGGCAATTCAAAAGGTCAAGGGGTTCAGGCTAGCTGTGTTTATACTGAGATAGGTATTTGGGCTTCCACATATTTCACCTTTCCATTAATCTCTTCATCTCCCTCCTTCCTGGGTCCTCTTAGCAATCACATGCCACTTGAATGATCCTTAAAACACTAAAAGGCTTTTCATGAAGCTCCTACAACAGGAAAAATGGATCCCAGATACATGATCTGATATCAAATCCAATGACTATTGTCAGAAGCTTCCCTTTACTCATCCCCTTTTGATTACATTTACTGTGTCCTGATACTTTAAATCAGAGCCTGTCTGCTGACCAGCATGTATCTGCTAGGGACATTTGGTTTAGGTGACTGTGCCTTATCAGGTTTTCCCCTGTATCAGATGGTGGGGAAAATCCCACCCATAGCAAATATTTAGAAGATATCATTATCTACCTATCTTTTTATTTGCATTGAGCATCCTTTGTTTGGTACTGGAGGAGCTGCATGATTCTGGAACAGGAAGAGTTGGGACAGACAGACTGGGATTGTACAAGGTACTGAGGAAACTCTAAAGAAGAACAATGTGTCCAGTATTGTGTCCTGGTTTGGCTTCAGGGTAGTAAGTGCTGAATTATTCTCTAACCCTTGGACAGGAACTGCATGTATGTCAGCCAAAAGAGTTTGGAATATCTGGGCAATACCTGTGGACTGATTTGCTTTCTAGATATGCCGGTTTCCAGCCATTCATCCAGCTAGGCAAGAACTGCAGACCCCATTACTGTGATTACAGTCACAGTAGGACTCCTTGGTGTTGTGGGACCAATGCTTGGCTTTCAATTAGAACATTTCTAATTCTACGATACGCTTATTGGTATTTTGGAAGGAACATATATTTTTGCAAATGTTTAGAGTATGGTTTACATTTCAAGTAAACCGACTTTGTGTTGGACCACTGGAATAAAATAATCTTCAGATGCTCCTAAAGTGTATTACACAGTATAGGTCTATCATCCTCAGAGCTTTATGGACACACACACACACTCTCATGTACTCTGAACACTTATTATTAAAACTGGAGGAATTTTGCTTTAACAAACAAAAAGTGCAATTGCAAGAAACTTTCTGAACTTCTGAAGAAAGTTTTAAAAAGAGTAGAGATGGTTTCTTCACTAGTAGCTAGGTAATTACATGGAAGCTACTTTCAAGGGAAGAGAGCACACACCCTACAGGGTCAAACTGGTAATGGCCTGCAATTATTAGTTAATGAAGCAATCCATCAGGACGGGGCACTTGGTGCTTGAGTGATGTTTATTATGGCAACAGTCATTGCAGTCAGTGTGAATAACTGTGACAATGGCCCTGTGGAATTCCAGCCTAATTTCCATATCAAATCATTTTCAGTGACAGGTGAAAGGGTAAGGTTTCTGCTTGCCAGGTACACAAAGTCACAATGGGCAATTGAGGTTATGTTGATGCTTTCTCTTTAATATGTCACCTATGATCAAGATCTTGAAAGTCAGATTCTGCCTTCAGATAAAAGCATGCAAATTTGTCTCCTTAAAACTTTGTCTTTGTTCCTGGGAATGCAGCAGTCACTGTGCTCAGATTGTATCTTCAGTAGCAGCTTGGGCAGTATTCACAGCAGCTTGCACAAGAATAAGAAGACTTTAGTTAAGAGCTCTCTTGTTAGTTATGCATAGGACGAAGTGAGGGGTATCTACATCTGTAGCCAGCCTGGCTATGCTAATGTAGCTCTCTTGCATATAATTTCATTATTCCTCTTAGAAGCATCACAATCAGTAGTAAATACCATTTGGCTATTTTGATTAAAAAAAAAAAAAAAGCTATCTTTTTTTTTTTTCTTTTCCCAGTCATTTTGCTGACTGGACCTACCTCTGAGCAATGCATTCACAACGTAAATATTCTGGAAAATTGGTGACTCAAAGAATGATGGTGAAATCATAGGCTTAGGAAATAGGCACAGAGTTCCCATAGACAGCAGAAAATAACATTTTTGAATGGAGAATCTATATAAATGATTAACACAAGGCTGATCTGAGATCTATCATTAAATATCATCTCCTGCTAGTGCAAGACACTCCATCTCATATAAATGCACCTGAGAGTTCTGAAGAGGGAAACTGTCAAATGAACAGTCTGATGGATCACAAAGGTGAACTTGCTGCATTTGGGGATTTGAGATGTGCTTGAGCATAATAAATCCACATTGGGTAAGACCTGTCAACAGTTTGTCTTTTGAGAATCATTCAGAAGTTTTCCCTGGAGCACCAAGTCACATAAGAGTTGGACAGCTCTTATGAGAACATTGACTTTAGAAGAAGCTCATGTCTAGGATGAGAGCGTCAGACAAGTCTCAGATTTACAAACATAACATGTTGCTACTTACAAGCCTACACTTACTTTGTAGGTGCCTGTTCTCAGTAACCACCTCCCTGACCTGATGCCTCCCTCAGAATGGATCTTCAGGCTCTATGCCTGCTCCGAGGCCCCATCTGGGACTCGCTTGTGAACTGTGCCCAAAACCTCCCTCCCTCTGACTCCAAAAACAGTAATGGTATCTATTTCATCTACGTGCCTTCTTTCTAAGAAAATGCAAGGCCTTGGACTCTACAATTGAAATTCCCTTTCCATCATCTCCGGAGATGGCCTAGCTGCAAGATTTCACATATGCCAGGGGATTACAGCTCCCCACCTCCCTCTGAATCTGTGCCGTGGAAGACACAGTGCAGTACCTCAGATTCTGGGCTGTAGCCCACCTCTCTGCCTAGTGGTTGTAACCACTTGGCACACAAGGTAGAGCTGGATGACAGACCCACCTCCCTCTGATCCTCTGTGTTGAACTTTTCATGGCTGGAAAAAAAATATTAACTCCAGGACGCACAGCACCTCTACTTCTCTAAATGACTGAGAGTAAACTCTGCACACTGTGCATATGCCTGTGATCTCCTTTCTTTTTTTCTTTTTGTTGTGAATTTTGGGCTGATCCAGTACCCATTAATGCACTGGGAACTTTGCCATAATCTTGGAAGGACATAAGATCAGGCACCATCTGACTGGAAAAAGTGACACAAAGCTTCTAATAACACAGATATTATGGATAGCTTGGCTTTATGTGGTGCTTTTAATCAGACAACATCATGTAGTTTTAACCTCTGTGTGGATGATTTGCTTTTATGAACCACCGGACAGCAACCACATGTGGGGAGAAATGTGACTGTGATGAAACAGATCACAGCAGAGTTTTGTTATGATAGCACATCTCTCCAGTTCATGAAGCTGCAGGCAGCAGATGATGCACTAAAAACACAGCAACGATATGCAGTGCAAAGACATGTGAAAAGTGTGATCTATATTGTTGTTGAAATCTGAATTCATTGCTCAGGTTGGTGTTTTGAATAGAAAATTTAGTAACAAATCTTTTGGGTGTTTTTCCTTCTTGTCTCTCTTTCATGAACTTTATTTCTGAGCAAGTTCAGTTTCAACTGTCCTTTTAATTGGACTCATATTTCTCATTTCATCCTATTTAGCCTTTGCAAAGGACTAGTAAGTGAAATGGATGATCAGTCTGGGTGTAGTGTCACATTTTTTCAATAGGATACAGTCAGAGAATGAGGAAAGTTTTACAAATTTCAAGTTCTGAAACACATTCTGAATCATTTGCAGATGGGCTCAAAATGAAAAAGGAGTATATTTTTTTCTAAAGAGACTGTGCCTGTCCCTTGAGATATTCTAATATTGGAACTTAAAGAACAAGAACCCTGCTCTTTCCTCTCTCAGGCAGCTCTGTTTCAACACAGTGACACTACACTTTTGGATTGCATGCACCTGTCAATACTTGCTTGCTTGTTTGCTTCATTCCCTTAACAAATTTGAGTGGGGTTTTTTTCCCATAGATGATGTGTTGTGATGAAGAGATGCTGATTCGAACTTGCACTGATACAAACGAGGAGAAAATGAAGAGCTGTTTCCAAAGAACTGAAGCAGGGCAGATGAAAGGATTGAGTGAGTGTTAACTGTCCAGGTCATCCACGTGTTTGAACAGCTGAGCTGAAACCCACGGGGTCTATGTTACCGCAGGGTTGTAACCGCAGGGGTACCTAAAAAGGGCACTCAGAGGCTGGAAAGAATTTCTAGGAGGGATTTTCACTTCTAGAATGAAAGCACTGGGATTTAATTTCAGAGAAAACGTTACAGAAGCCTACCCTTCTCTAAACACACATAATCGAAGTGATATGCTGAAGCACTGGATAAAAACAAAAGACACTGGCAAAGTCAAAGCACTGAGAGATAGGAGGGGTTTGTCAGCGGATTAGTTTGCTGCAGGCTGCTTGCCATATGCCTCCCAATGCTGCCTCTACTGGACTGAAATTTACTTCCATAGGATAATGAATTAATGTTATTAATGATGTTATTATGGATCTGACATTAAGGATGAAAACCACGCAGCTAGGATGTAAGTCAGCTGCAGAGAAGGGGGCTGAAAAATGTCTGTCCTTAGGCAGTAACGAAACACAGTAGGAATGGAATTTTCCATCAGATCTGAGAGAAAAACTTTGTGAAAGGTGAGGCAGGGCACTAATTCCATTGCTCTCCATCTTTTTCATAATATGGACTTTTGTCCTGAAATGTCCCTCATTAGATTTCACATTCAGATTTCTGGTTTGTATAATCTGTCTTTCAGGAGTAAATGTGAGCTTCTCATTCCACTTTTCAGCTCCCAAATGAACATGCCTAGACTTATTTAATTCTATGGTGCATCTGCTAGGTGTGTCAAAGTTTCCTTCACTGCAGTGGCTGTATAACATGTAAGAGCACAGTAAGCTTCTGCTCCTCACAAATGTAATTAAAACACGGGCATGGATATATTAGGTTAAGGGTTGGACTTGATGATCTTAGAGACCTTCTCCAGCCTTATTGGTTCAGTAAGTCTAATGATACCAAAACACTTAAAGCAAAATCCTCCTTTCTTTTCTGCACTACAAACCTGAGGTTACTTTTACATTTCCTGACAATGCCAGTGTTATATTTATTCCCTTTCCAGGACTGTTAGCCAAGTGCCTGTCCTAGGCTCCCTTAAAAGACTGGATCACTTGGTTATGCTCGAGAAAACAATGGATAAAACTGGACTGAAACTATCACCACTAATGACTTTTATTTTAAGGTGAGAAATGTACACATATAGAATGCCAGAAGGTCATGTTCCTCAGTTTTCACATAAAGTTCATGATGTTGCACATTAATGATAATATTTGAAGAAGATTTGCTAATGTATGTACCATTAGCATATAAATGATTCCTACTATAAGAATGAAAAAATCACTATACTTCTGGAGAATTATATTTTTTCCCTTTTTTTCATTAAGGCAATTAAATATAAGTTACCATAGGAACCTAAACTTTTCATCATTAACACGAGTTTTATTTAGCTATGTTAAATACTTTTAAGAACTACTCAGTCCAAGCAGCCTGTCTAGCAGGAATGTGATGGTTTCAATGATATTGTCCCAGAAGGTCCCAGGGGTTCTACAGAGTGAGTGGAGACAGAATCATCGGGGTGTATTGATGGTCATGATTTACACCTAAAAAAAAAGAAACTATAGGTTGGAAAGCAGCAATTATTTCTTACAGTCTGTTAGGCTGTGAACAGCATCCTAAGAAAAGTGTGGAAAACTGTGAAAATCAGGCTAGATCACATAAAATCTGTAGGGAACACTCTTGCATTGTTACAGGAAGGAAATAAATGGGCAAACCATCTCCAGCTTCTCTATGTCTTGACCAATTTTTAGCTTGTACAATTAGAATAATTGTTTTGTAAACCACTAGAAATTCCTTTTTTGCTGAAGAGATTGTTCTTGGCTAACAGCTCCAGGCAAGATCCAGTCCTGGTTTGACAGGAGTGTCATAGTCCAACGAACAGAGCAAGTGTGCTCACTTGTGCCATATGTAGCTGTCTGTGCAATAATTTGTGTTTAGTAAATGAAGGCACTCTGTTAAGTATCTTTACCTTAAAAAATCAGCAAGAACAGGAAAAAAATCATTAGAAGTTTGACAAACACATCTCACAGGCTCTTATGTTAGTTCTACCTTTGGAGTCCTGTACAGAGCAACTGTTCATAAGACACAGTATGGCTCACTGTGAGTAATAAAATCCAAGTTTTTAACCTCTTCATTTTTGAAATATTCTGATTGATGTCACAGAGACTTCCTACTGGCTGAAAGATGGAAATAAAAAGAAATTTAGAAACATGATTTTTAGCTTGTTCAGATGTATTCACTGATGTTTGCAAGTTTGTAACTGATGAGCTTTAAATGAAAAGCTTTAGAAAATGAGAGGGAGGGAAATTCTTGGCTTAGGAGTTTTTTAAGTACAACTGTTTATAACAGTGGCTTTAGCCAGTGATGCTAAATCAAATCATGCACCATTTAATAACTGCTGATACAGAGAGTATCACTAACATGTTTCGGATGAGGCAAAGTTGAGTAGTCTGAAGTATTCTTCAAGACTAACCTCCCACTGCCTCCTACAAGCTTCCTACAGACAGGCAATATATTAGCATGTAAGAAATAGCATTTATTCTACATTCTGTGCCTTGTTCCTCTAGAGCATGGGGTAAGGTAGCCTTTTTTTTAGTTAAAACTATCTTAAAAACATTAGATGGGATTGAGCTTTGCAGAAGCACAGTTAGGTTTTTACATCTTGTGCTGGTGACAGTAACTCCAGTTCCACCAAGGTCTGTTGGGCCTAAAGCCTGTGAAAAGAGAAAAGCATCTGGTGATTTGGTCAGCCTCAAGGGAGTGTGAGCAAAGACAAGAAGGCTGTGGCAGAGGGTGTGCACTCTATAGCTTTGACTGCAAAGGGATTAGCCACAACAGGCAATATAAATTAGGAACAGGTTTGATGATACAAGAATGTAAACACAGATTATTGTATCTGATTAACTCTGTGAAAACAAAATTTATAAAAGAAGGAGAAAACCAAATCTGAATTCTAATTCTGGGTGCTTTCAATAGCTGAAGTAGGGAGTATTTGGGCGAGGGAAAAAAGGTACAAATTCAGTCTTCTGTAAATAAATGGCAGCATACATTTGCCCCAACATTCTTTGGAGCCTTGGAGCTGGGATGAGTTACACAGCACAGAGGCTGTGGGGTTTTGCTAGAAGACTGCCTTTGGAACAACGTGGCAAAGAATAGAGAGAGACAATCTCTCCTCAGTGCAGTTCCAAGGCAATGACAACAACCAAAGTCAAAAGCACTAATGACTAGTTGAAACAACAGATGACCTAAGGCCAAGAGCTCAGCCAGCCAGTAACAATGTGGAAATGTCCTTTGCCAAGGTCCACAAAGGAATCATTTTATTTCCTTTTTTAGCAGTGGCATAATATTCACTTTTTTTTCTGTTATCAAATGCCTAAAAAAATGTGTGTTAAGTACCTCAGTCAGAAAGACATGGTTTTATCATTCTTTTTACAATATAGGCTGAGCAACTCTAGTTGTTTTGCTTTTGGGTTTTTTTTACGAAAAAGATTAGAAACTGAGCCTCGACGTCTGAAGCCAATTTCAAACATCCTGCTTGTTTTGATGGAGCCAGAATGTCACGTAGGTATCCTAATATTTCTTATTTGCTTATGTCCTGCGTCAGCTAAACCATTGATTGTTTGTTGGTGGCTTTAAAATGAATTCAAATAAGTCTCATTCTGCTAAGTGGGTTGGTCCTTCCTTCTTCCTGTGCAGGGTTTGCCCTTGTCATTACAGGCATACAATAAGAAGAGTTCTCTGCCACAGATGTTTACAATACAGTCTGTAAATAATGGATTCCATTGTTTACTCAAAACCCCCTTTTTTTTATGCAAAGCTACAAGGTTTGCATAGCTGGCGTCAGCCTCCCCACACACAAGAGTCTCCTATTTTCCGGGAAGAAGCCTGGGGCATCCTCCCCACTTGTAAAATGCTTCTGCCAGAAGCAATTTAAAAACGTTTGACAATGAGGAACGTGCAAAACGAAGCATTTCAAAGAAGCAAACAAGAAAAAGGAGGGTGAAAAATGGAACCTGCAGGAAAACCCTTCAATATTTGTAGTGATACCAGCTGATAAAGTGTTCAGGTTCACTCTGTAAATGGGTGACTCCCATACACAGAATTTGTCTTCAGAAGCAGTAAACATTTATACTAAATTAAAACTTTACGTTTTCAAATTCTGTTCTACAGATTCTGTTATTCCAGCTTTGTACCAAAGTAGCAAAAGAAATAACTTATGTCAGAAAAATTTTACAGCTTAGAAGATGTGAAAAGATAAAGAGCACTTTTTTCCTTTGAATTTCCTTAATTCCTAATCCTGGGAGAGAAATTTATGCTTGGGAGTAGATAGTCTGGACATGGGGGTCTCAGGATTATTTCCTGGGTTCTGGTAAGTTTACAGGTGACTTCTGTTTAGAACTCTGCCCAAATATTTGCAGTATTTTTGTTTTAATTGAAATGATAGTTTGAAATGTACTGGCCAGCAGGGAAAAAATTTGTTACAGTTCCCACACCTGCTTTATGATAACATTTGTTTACAGAGGCTATTTTTCTACTTCCATGAACTAAAGATTATACAGGCGTGATGTTTCCACAAATTCTTACACTCTTGTGTCAAAGGTCTTGGCCATGAGAGCAGAATTCACAGCCTGGTAAGCACCACTTAATTTCCCAGTGCTGCTGGTTCAGAGGTGGGGAGATTGGACACACCACACCAGAGCCCATAAGACAGCCAAGAGGCAAAGATCCAAGTGTGGGATCTGAAGCACTATCCCACATAGGGCTGAGGTGCTCCCCTCTGGCTCACTCTGAAGAGAATGACAAGGAGAAAGAGAAAAATGTTCTTTCCAAAACTTAAGACACCTGAGCCACCCATTCCAGCAAAGCCATTTCTTTTTTAGAGGCCTTACCTGCTGCTGATTCTGGATGAGAGGTTATTGCTCTGTTTGTGCTGAATGCTGTGATTAAAGCACTTACCTAGAATGCAAAGACCTGTGTGTTCTCAGGTGTCTTCAGGCTGAGGAGAACATCGTGTCACCTGCCATATCCTCAGAAGATGGTTCATGGAAGGAGCCTTCATAGCTGTGAGGTGTCTCCTGGCCATGATTAGGTACTGTAAGGCTGAGAGGAAGATCACAAGTCTGGGCAGTGACAGCAAACTGGAAGAATATAACTGTATCTCAGTGAGATCTCTTGAAAGAGAGATTCCCTACCTTTATGTGTTTTATTCATTGACTTTTTAATGCAAAATTAAAGCACATTCCAAGCACATACCAAAAGGCTCTAAGTATCAGACAGATACAAAGATGCTCACTTTATTCATTATGCCTAAATCTGTTCTTGGATTTTTTTCTTTTATTACTTTCATATCCTACCTTGAACAAAAACATTAGGTACCTCCTCTCGTATTTGAATAAGTTTATCTGAGAGATCTATCACAGCATTGAACCAGTCTCAGTTTTTCCTTCTTTTAAATATTATTGACATCAGTGTGGTGGTCTATCCTACTTGACACCATAATAGTACCTCCATGGCAAAAAAAGGGCCAAGAACCTATGCTCTTTATTTTTGAAACATTTTGTCATACACAGAAGTACAAAGGGCATGAGGCTCACCATGAGACATCATGTATGGAAACATGAAATCTGGTACCCCACAGCAGGAGTGGAAGTTCACATATCTGAATTGTTTCCTAAACCCCTTTTATCACCAATTTACACAAAATGTGTCTATCCAGTGGTCTGAGCACTGTCCTAAGGTTTTGGGCACTCTCATAAGGTTTAACCATGATCCAGAAAGCAGGCAGTGCTAATGCTCCAGAATCACTTCCCAAAACCAACTTCTTTAGCCATGCCTTATGCATTTCTTCTCCAGAGTCCAAAGGAATTGACAAACCTACTGGGACTTCCAGAAAGACAGCCAGTCTGGATGCCATCAGAGAGAAACTGTCATAACATTTCTATTTTCCTCTCTTACCACTAGGCCATGGAGTGTTTTCACTTGTAAAAAGTGTGTCCAAGTCCTCTCAGTGCAACCATCTTGTCTGTCTCAAGGAGAGGCAAGCACTCTCTAGTGTGATAGAGGCCCATGCTGTTAAATACCATGGAGTAAGGCAATAATATTTGAAGAAAAAACAAAATCTAATTAGGGAAGAGTTAAGGTTAAGGCTGAATGCTGGCCTAATAAGTTTTTTCCTGTGCAAGGGTCTGAAGTCAGATATATTCTGCACTTAGTGTCTGAATAGTGTCTGAATATATATCTTGATGATCATTTCCTTTTTTTTTTAATGTCAGCATTGACAGCAGTGGGAAAAGGAGAAGCAGCAGAATTGCTGCTTGTCAAGGCAAGGGGATGTGGAGGACAAGTCAGTGGGTCAGTGCTCATACAGATCTTTCAAATAGCCAGGTCGTGGAAAACTTAGGAGACCTTTCTGGGTAGGGATTTGGCAGCATATTACAGCAGGGAGCTGTAAAAGTCTGTCACAGAGCTCTGAGGAATAGATCAGAAGACTGTCAGTCACCATCATGCACCCAGAAACAGTCCCAGAAGCTACAAGAAAAGTAAGGATACATGGCTGAAGGGAAGCTAGAACTCTTGCACTAAAGAGCAGGGTAAGACACTCTATTTAGCTAAACCAGGACACCATCTGATTATTGGGACCAGTCATAGATTTTGGACAGAAGACCGAAAAATATCTCTTGTCAGAAAATGATGCTGCAAAAATATGTGAAATACCACTACATATTCAAAACCAGATTCAAATCTGCTGTCCCTATTTTCCCAAATATGCTTGATGCACTCAAAATATTTTGAATTCCTCATTTAGGCATATTTTCATGTTTCATTGTGGAGTCCATATATCTAAATGCATCACTAAAATAAATTTAGCATATTAATATTTCATAAAAAGTTTCCAAAATTATACTTCCACTTTTTAGCATTACTGAAGGCAAATACTGTTACCTTATCAAATGCTGCAGTGTTATGGATAAAATAAAAATTTCCTTGAGGCAGCACTGTCCTCAAAGAATTTCAATGACAGGGGAAGTCTGAGTGTGTTGAGCTTTCATTCCAGCTCAGAGTGAAAATAAATATCAAATTGCTGTGAATTCTTATGGAGTAAAAATGTTATCCCTGACTGGATTGCCAGACTCGATAGCAGATGGCCCTTAGCTCAGAATATTTTGGAGGTCAGCACAGAAATGACAGAGCAGAACTGCTACTGATGCCTTTGATTTCAAAACCAGCAGTGTAACCAAGCTGCCAACCAACAAGCAATAAACAGCTGCTTCCTGAGAGGGGAGAAAGTATTAGAGGAAAGGGACATGAGATCATTGCCTTGGAGCATCCTGAGTCAGCAAGTTAGGTGAGAAAGTTTTCTCTGGTCCCAAGACCATCTGCCTCCAGGAATGCTGACTGAGCTCATGCTGAGGCTTGTTCACCAGCCTAAGACCCACTGGGGGAGGGCCAGAGGGGACTGCAGCCCTACACCAGCACCCAGGCAGCATGTGGGCTTTGTAGTCACACTTAAACCTAGACTACCCCTGCTGATGTAGGGCACTTTTAAGATAAGACTTGTAACAAACTGGTGTCTGGAAAAGCAGTGACTACAGCTTGCGACAGCATGTCCCCAGCTGAACTGCTCATTTCTCAGTCACCTGCCTACAGGAGCTGCCAGCAAATGGCACTGGTGTCTAGCAGGTGCCACTGCTGGCACGTGCACAGCCAGCAGTGACAGTCCCTGCCCTTGTCTGTCTGACCTGCAGAGAAGAGTTTGAAAGCCAAGCCTTGGTGTAACAGCTACTGTAAAAATAACTGGGTAGTTAAAAAAGCAAGGCAGTGTCTTCCTAGGATCTAAATCAGAGTTTTTAATCGTGATGGGAGTTATAGGAATTAATTGTGTGTGTAATGTGGCCAGACCAAACCAAGATGTATTTCCTGCTGGCTGCCTGGTGAATAATTGTCTTGAGGTGTTGCTGTGTCAATGGAAAGTAAAACATTGCACTATCACTGGCCACTACCTGACAGCGAGGGCAGGGAGCTGTGTGCTTCCTTGTGAAAGCTCACAGGTGTGAAGAAAGGCTTCTTTTCATCTCTGGTATTCTCAGAAATTATCCATATGCCAGGACACACACAATTTGACTCCTAATCCTAAACAAAACATTGCTTTATTTTTCCATCAAAAAGAGTGTCTCTTCTAGGCACTCATTAATTTTTTTCCCCTTTATCTTCCTAAACAAGTTTCCTTCCTTAACAAGTTTTGATTTTGAAGAAGCAGGAGAAGGAGAAGACACAGTTGCCCCATGTCTATCAAAATATCCTATCCATTTCTCCTTCTCCTTTAGCTTGTGGTTTATGCAGGTTTAATCAAGTCCTCTTAGTTCTGTCATTCACAAGTTGCAGTTACATGGAGCCTTGTATCTGACTGACAGGACTACAGAGTATGAAGAAAAGTTTTTATTAAGTTTTGAGGGTGGAGGTTTTTTGTCTTTTCTTAGAGTTTGGGCTACTGGTGACTCATTTCTTCTTGTTTACTTAGTGATGAACCCCAAGATGTTAGGAACTTCTGGCCTGGATTAGTATCTTGACCTTAATGACAAATTCCAGTACCCTTTCTTCCTGTGACACAGAAATAATCTCTTTTTCAAGAAGTCCTGGCTGCTGTGGCAGCAGAAGTTTCTTAGGAAAGCCCAAAACAGTTGTTCTCTCCTCTTGCTGTGGTCAAGGAAGCCACTCTTGATTCACCGAGGAAGCTTTTGTCATTCCACAATATATATTCAAGAGAGGAATCCTTTCCAACCCCACATCCACAGCATTTCTCATCTTCTGTGTGTGATACAATCAGTAAATAAAATCACAAAAAAACCTCATCCTGCTTTGAATTTTGGAGACTGAAGTTACAGAAAAGACCACGCTGTGTCCCCAAGGCTGATGAGAAGGGGACAAAGCTGCAGCAATGTGGGATTCTCACATCTACATAAGTAGAAAGTTCCAGAGGGAGGAGGAGGGGATGAGAGATGCCAAAAGACGTATTTCAGATGGTGATCTTTGGCCTTTTTTTCTTCTCTGAGTTGCAGTAGTGGCCTGTGCAGACAACTCACTGCTGGCCTCTGTTGCTCTGAGAATTGTCACAGTAGGGTGATACTCAGATTATCTCAAGGACATCTTTGCTCAGTGGCTCCCCAGTGACTCTTTCAAAGGATGAATATGTCCCTCAAATCCATGGGAACCCTACTAGGGAGGAACTAAGAGACACAGAAATGTCAATGCCATCAGGTATGTGCCACTGCAAGTGACCTTGTGGACTCCCTGCCGTAAGTTTTCCAGATGCTAGAACACCTGATGCTGCACTGCAGACAACTCCTAAGCAGGTTCAGAAGGTCACATTGAAACAAGAAGTGAACCTCTCCCAGAATGCTCTCTTACCGCTCACCCAAGGATTTTGCCACCCCCATGAGGTGACACAGGCTTGGGTGACACCGTTTCTTCACCATTCAGTTTGTCTGGTGCATGTCTGGCTGGCTGGGGTGCAGGCATAGGGCGCAGCAGGCACATGTATCCTGTGGTGCCAGGAGCCTTGGAGCAAGGCTGGAAGTCTCTGCCATCCCCAGCAATGCTCCCTGACGACACTGGCAGTCTGCATAGGCTCAGAAAAACCACCAATTACAACGCACCACGGCACCTCAAACACGGCCAAGGTGGTGAGCCAGGGCATGGGGAAAGATCGCTGGATGGCAGCCAGCGCTTGGGAATTTTCACTTGACTTGTAGGAATGCAAAGTAACACTTCCAAAACCAGTCAGGGTGTCAGGTGAGTTCTTTTCTGTCCCTTTTATATTTATAACTGTAATATGAGCTGTCATAAAGTTCATTTATACATGGCTTTTAGCAGGCTGCTTACAGTTTAGCTCTGCCATAGAAGTCTATGTTTTTGTAAGACCTTACTCTGAAATCTATATTCTTTCCCTCAACGTAAGGCAAACAGCACCATAAACCAGGCAATTTCAGTGCAGAGCAATGCACATTGAACCACTTCAGTAAAGCAATTTGATCTGCTGTTACCTTAATAGGAAACATTTTGTTTCTTGTTTTGAGGGGCAGGATGAGAAAAGATGGAAGGGATAAAAAGCATTACCTCTGTAACTCACCTTCCCTGACAAAGCTAGAAGTGCCTAGCTACTCCTTAGAAAATGAAAAAAAAATCTACAGGGAAGAGGTAAAGACTATCCTTTTGACTGGTTGTTATGTCCACTTGCAGCTTTCAGTAAGCTGAAAAGGAAAAAATAAGTTCATCTGCAGGCTGCACTGTAAGGTCAGAAGGGTCTGATTCATGTAGCTTGATTGAAGTATGTATTTGAAGACCTAGGAAAGAATCTGAAGCTGGCAGCCCCTCTGCAAGTGATTAGTACCAACCCTGCCTTCACCACAGAACAGCAACACTGCAGGGAGGCACCAAGGGGCAGATGCTCCACCTCGGATGCTACAAATGCCCGGTTATAGAGTTATATAAATGCAGGATAATGCACAAAGGAAACAGAGACAGATTAAGTTATTGTTGGATGGAGGGAAAAAATCAGTGAGGTATGAAGCAGCCAGCAGAAGCCAAAAGGACTTCATTGGCCCTTCAGCTGCATTCCTACTGGTGGTCAAGTTCCTTTTTCCTGGAGCACCGCCACGGTGTTAGCTGACTCTGCATGTCCTGTTCAATCCATGTTTTCAGCTCTGACAACTGGCAGCTTGGAATCCTTAGGGCTTCTAAAAACCACTTATAGCTCTACTTACTCTCTAATGACTGTTCACCTTCCATGTTATTCACTCACAGCTGTATTTCACTGCTTCTATTCCTGCTCTATCTGACTTGTTCTGGAGAGGTTTCTCAGTTAACAAGCAACAGTGTGTCAGCAGTGAGTCACTATTGTGTTGTGTTGTATTATATTGATTTATATTGTATTATATTAATTATATTATATTATTTTGTATAAGATTGTGCTGGGAAGTGATGATTTTCTTGTAGAAGGATAAAGCATATTCTTCACATTACATAATTATATCCAAATTTAAAGCCTTTGACAGCAATAAAATCAAAAATAAACTAAAATATTATATATATAATATACAAGATATAGCACATTTTGCATTAAGCATACAACTAGGATCATAAAAATTAAGAGCAAAAAGCATCAGATTTTTTATTTGTTTTCTGCACCCTTTGCAAAGAACCTATCCATGCCATCTACTTTTAGGTATTGGAAAGGTTGCTTCCCACTGTGTCTGGTTTTCCTGAGGAGGTTAAAGAGGAGTATGAACCCATGACCTACAGGTACTGCTGAGCCAGTCACCGGAAGTGAGGGGTAGGAAGCACAAACTATTAGTTGAATTTGGTTTGGATGTGCAAGTTGTGAAGCAGACACGTAGTATGGGAGATACAGAGACATCCAAGTGCATATCCCTTCTGCCTAGTCAACAGCCAGAAGTGCCAGGTCTTTAACGATGCAGAAAACAAGCTGAAAAGCCATGTCAGCCCAGTGCTGGCACAGAGTATCCTCCAGCTAAAGAATCCTGAGCTGCACAATGTGTGGAATTTACTGGTTTGGGTCTTTTCACTGCACTAAATTTCCTGGGATGAACACACCCTGAGTAACAACTATTGGCTCAAGGATACTTTTAAGATTATGATATTCATCTAGACAACATTATTGGCTAATTCTTCAATCCATTTTTAATTGGAAAATAGTCTGTGCTTTTACAAAATAGTATTATTCTGGTTTCTCTAGGGTTGTTGTTGTTGATTTTTTTAAATTAACAATACAGAAAAAAAACCTAGATATATGTATCTTCCCATTTCAGCATATGTATGTTTTCATTTTTTGTGGAGTAAATCTTTATGTCTGCTACTCCACACTCCTACCACTACAGCTGGGAGCAGAACTTTTCTCTAATTTAGGCTGAATCTCCAGGGCATTCATGTGTCGTAACCAGTTCTGCTGGCTTCAGAGTCAGCCTTACAATTCCTAAAGGCTTCCTCAGTAGTTCAATGAGTACTGAGAAATCTCAACTTTCATTTAAGTCAAAGCTAAGAGATGTTAGACACACCACTGTAAAGTCCAAAGCATAAGAACCCTCAATTAATCAAAAAAGAAAAAGTAAGAAAAACTCAGCATGTCTTTTCTATAAGAAGATGTGGCTTTAGATCACATAACTTTATGCATTATGGTGGTGTGGTTTCAGGTCTTGATTTGGCACCAGTGCACTCTGCATTCCACTTTGTCTAGCATTAATCAAGTATTCAGACATGGTAATAATCCACAAAAGAGTCACGACAGAATTTAAAAACACAGGATACTGTCCCCTCTCCTCAGTGGTGTTCATCTGTCCCAGCTCACCCAAAAGGCTGATGGTATTAAGAGGAAACTTATAAAATGACCTCTGAAGGGGGAAGAAGATAAAAGGCAAGCTCCATGTATGTAGAGCATAAGTTTGTAACAAATAGCTTCCCAAAACAGCTGAATGAATGGGTAGCCTCAGGTCAGGGTTTATCTCAGAAAACTGTCAACCCCTTTCTCAGTCTCAGACAAGACATGCCAGACTAAATAAGAGCAGCAGAAGATTCAGTTGTCTGCTGATCTTCAAAAGGGTCCTCTCTGGGGAAGTTTGTGATAAAATGATTCACAGCTGTAGTGAGCTCTTGCCGTGGTTTCACACTGCTCCAGGATTCCAAAAGAGCAGCAGTTTTTAGCATGCTCCACCAACAGCACATTTGATGACCAAGTTTTCTGCCTGAAAATACGAATGCACAGTGACTGGAGGGATCTACCTTGGATTTTTGTTTTCTTCCATGAAGTGTAATTTTTGGACAAGGGTAGGTTTTCATATTAATGGTGTTCATTTACATTAATTTTTGTGGCTACATTTTGCCTATAATCAGCCAAAACCAAACTCTGGAAAAAATGCAGATGTAAATCTGCCCATTCAACTTTTTCCTCTTCTCTAGGTCAGTTTTCCTAATGCCTGGATAATTGTTTGTTTGTTTTAGAAAGCAAAAACCGTATATAAATTTACTGTTCCCAGAAGTCTCTCCAAAATTCCAAATGGCACAGGTTCATACAATGGGAAATGCTCCACTAGGAGCATTTAGGAGGAGCATGCAATTAGGAGGTGGGAATCTGTCTTTCACTGGTGCAGTATTATGGTAGGATAAGTCTACTCATGCCAGTTGATTTCATGCAGAGTAAAACTGGAGCTGTGTAGTGATCAGTCCAATGGAGAGGTTTGGTTCATATGCAAGTATGAAATTCTTAGGAGTCACTGTGCAAGTTACCCCTGTATTTGTGAGGGAAGATATTTTCCAAGCACAATTCAATATAATACTCCTGCACCAAACAAAGGGCACAGACTCTGAAATACTGAGTATCCCAAGAAGTAGCAAGGACTGGATAGACTAATGCCATTTCCTTGTTTGAATATTTTTCTTAGTCATGCACACAAAATAAATGTCAATATTTTACTAGAAAAATAAGATGAGGAACACTGCAATTTTATCTGGACCATTCCTATAAATAGGAAAACACAGGAAATTTCTGCAGCTGCAGAATGTTCTATCAGATTTCTCAGATCTGTTCACTCAATGGTTTTCAGCATGTTCCCCTTTTTTTCCTCACTGCCATTTGCCATTCTCATTATACACAATACAGTTCCCAGCATTTATTTCTTCTCTCATTTCCCTCTTTTCCCCATCCTTCTCCTTTCCCCTTTGGGATCATGTTTCTGTGGCTGGCTGTATTTTACACTTTTCAATTCAATCTCTCACTCCCTTGCATCAAGCTAAATGCAAATTCCATACCCCTCTCACCCAGCTTTTGCCTGGCCCGTCCTGCCTCACCTTGCTACCAGCCTTGGCTTCTCTCCAGCCTCACACTCCTCATACACCTGGTGCCCTTAACATCTTCATCATCTCATCCCTGTTAGTCTCCTGCATTGTTTCTTGAGACTCAGCTTCTATGTTACAGGGATCTGGCACTGCTGAACTCAGCATGACCCTATGCCTTCAGTTTCTGGCTGTGCTACACACCTAGGCCCACCTGATAGTCTTTCTGCTGTTTTTTTCTTCACCCATACTCTATAGACTGTAGTAATCAGCCTCTCCTCTTCCATTACATCTGTCTCCAGTTTTCCCCACTATCTGACTCCTTATCCTCCCCTCCCAGTGCCTGTCATCACTGACTAACCAGGTCCTTTCTCTGTGATTTACCTTGGAGTAGAAATGAGGACATCTGTTATTTATTTCATGCTATCCTTTGCATTAGGTATTTAGCACTAGGAAATTCTCTATAAGCAATCACAAAAAGCTGTTCTTCAGATTCCCATGTACAAAGCACTTTTCTCAGAAAACTTGGCAAAAGCTACGCTGCTGATGTGCTGAGGCAATTGTCCAAGATACGCTGGTCAGTACTGAGTTATTGGACCTATTATTTTGGATGTAGCCATTTTTTGCCTCTCAGTTTTCATCTGCTTTGTAAACCCACACAGATGCTTTTTTTCCCCCTTAGTTATATTGCTAGACACTAAGGAGACTTGATCTTTTTCTTGGGTTTTCAAATTTCATGGCAATGCAAATGATGAAGAATCTAATTTCAAAACATGACAGCAACAAGTCGCAAATTAATAAAATTAAAAGGAAAACAAACAAACAAACAAAACCAAAACCATCAACAACCAAAAACAAACAAAACAAAACAAAACAAAAACAACAACCAAAAAAAAACAAAAAAAAAAAAAAAAAAAAAAAAAAAAAAAAAAAAAAAAAAAAAAAAAAAAAAAAAAAAAAAAAAAAAAAAAAAAAAAAAAAGGAAAAAACCCACCAAACTTTCATTGCAAATATTCAGCAATATTGTGCCTTTCTATTTGGGAAAATATATCTAAGAGGATGAATCTGTAGTCTTCTGGCTATGGGAAAAATCACTTTTGAAGGATGATACTGAATTATGTTTTGGAAACTTAATAGCAACTTAACTGTTTCTGCACTAGTTGTGGGACTGCCCCTAGAACCAGAATTGAGGTGAAATTTATCAGGTCCTTTGTTCACCTCTCTAGACTATTGCCAGGAATCCAGTAAAAATTCCTGCAGCACAGGAATTCTGCAATTTCTTGACATTATGGCCTCCTACAGGCAGAGAGTGCAGGGAAGATAAGCCAGGTGGTTTTAAGTGGAAGAGCCTGGGTACTGGGAGTTATTTTGTTGTCATAGTATGCAGCAGTTTTGGGTTCAATTTAAGATGAGATGGGCAACCTGCCGTGCTGATATAGCGGCAGCAGCACAGTGAGAATGAAAAAGTGCTTGTCTCTGATGTAATATAGCCTCAGAATCTTTCATTTTCTATTGCCAGAATAGCTCTAATGAACATATGAATGCAACTTCAGCTGCCCCAGATTTAGATAGATAATAGTTTCAGTGTTAGTGAGCCTCAGGCAGACTTCCATAACATTTGGCAACCAGCAGGAGACAAAGAGGAACAGAAACTTGATTTCTTCTGAGACATTTACGTTTTTTCTCTATGCTGTGGACTGGAAAAATATCTAATATTAAGAAACACCCTTTATACTTGCTTCTGGTAGCTCAAACTGTCACCATTTCTCTTCATTAGTTTTACTGTTTATGTTTTTAACTAAGAGCAGATGGAGAAGTGGAATTGAAAGGACTTTAGTGTCCCCCACAAGTTAGAAGAGAGGTGAGAGGGATATGAGTTTCTTCACTATCTGGCAGTGTAAAGTCCTGTTCTGTCTGTGTTCTGTACTTTGCCTCTGGGTTGGAGCTACCTCTGTTTCACAAATTTTGCGAAAAAACATAGCTTTTATCAAGCTGGAAATCAAATATTTACCTCTTGCCTTGAAGACAGCACACAATAGGAATATCTATAAATCAAAACTCCTGAGAGGCAGGCAATGCAGAAAGATCAAGATCCAGCACACACCAGAGAATCACAGAACAGTTTGGATTGGGAGGTACCTTAAAGTACCAACCCTCCTGCCATGGGCAGGACACCTGTCTGGACAGGTTGCTCAAAGCCCCGTCTAGCCTGGCCTTGAACACTTTCCTAACTTCTCTGGGACACCTATTCCACCTGTTTACTACTCTCTGGGTAAAGAATTTCTTCCTAATATCAAATCTAAATTGCTCAGTGTCTAGCCATTCCTCCAGTCTTGTCACACATGCCCTTGTCAAAAGTCCCTCTCCAGCTCTCTTGTAGCACCTGCTCATCCCAATAGGAACCCATCAAAAATGAGGCAGCTAGCCCCCGTTAAGCTGTGACGGACTTCTGTTGAGGGGTTCTTCCACTTATAGGAAGGATGTGATAAGAGGATCCTTCTCACATTTTGGGTTGTGGTAAGAAGTTATTTTCTGTGCCTATACACTACACACCAGTCCTATCACTGAGTCTGAAGAAATAGCTACATGAACTGTTGGAATAGAAAAAAAATGTACCTCTAGTGCTCCTCTGGCCCATTTTGCAGTAGCAGTAAGCTCCATCAAATGTTTTGAAGATACAGATATAGGAGGATGCTAGTAAGTAGCAATTAATTTTGACAGCTGAGCCTCAGCAAAAGAGCAGCTCCCAGCCCACAGTATTTCAAATTTTCTGAACAGCTTTGTAGGGATATTGTTCAAGAAGGCTGGGAGCTAAGGAAAATTGCAAAATTGCACATTCTGACCTTCCCCAGCCTTTTT
>VXBR01000945.1:279561-306466 GCA_013400215.1 Cisticola juncidis | reverse complement strand
TTTTTTTTTTTTTTTTTTTTTTTTTTTTTTTGTGTAACACAACTCTTTGACTTCAGCTGATTGATTCAAATGCAAACTGCTTGCATTAGATCCAACTTCACAAATAGTTTCCATTCTCCCTGAACACACTTTCTGGCAAAACAATTCCTTGCAGCTCTGTTGGCTCCAAACATTTCAATGTCATCCCTCTCAAAAGCAAAGTGTATGAAGAAAAAACATAAATTATAGTTAAACACAAAGAAGGAACAAAGTTGCATAAAGTTGTGGAGGAGGTAAGGAATCTTGAATTAGTTTTATTCCAAACTCATTCAGACTGGAAAACCTAGGAAGGGTGGTTTTTATGTGCCTTCATGAGTGGGATAATGCATTATTTATTTGAGGACTGAGAGAGGCTTTTCCTCCCTGTTTTTCACATAGTTGTATTCTGCCCAGAAGTAACTGGCATTGAGAAATTCCCATGTGTTTCATTTCTGACGACAGCCATAGAGACTAACTTCTGTCTCCTTGTGTCCTGCTGCAGCTGATGAAGCTTGTGGTGCCAGCAGAGCACCAGGAGCTTCTCCCTGGTCCCATGCAGCCAGTGCAGCAGGCCACAGGGAAAGCTGGGTGCAGAGTGGAAGGTGATCCTGCTACCCTCCAGACCCACCCCTTACTTCCCAGCTCTCTGTGGTGTTGTGCCAGGGGACGTGGGCCATTTCAGGGCTGAAACTCAGAAACTTGTAAGGAGGGAAGTCCTCACAGGGAATGCAAGAGCCACATTGTATGCCCATCTTTTGGGGGAGGGATTACAGCAGTGCAAGTTTTATGTCTCATAGTCACAACTGGAAAGACAGTTCAACATCTCTGAGAACCTGCTAGACCTAAAGATCAGCTGAAGCATGCAAATCTTCTCCATGTGACTGCTGTTTGGCAAACCTTCCTTCAATTCAATTACAAATTACAGTGCAGGAGCAGGAAATGAAAAAACAAGCTCCAAACTATTTAGCAAAGAGCCAAGTCTGGTCTTTACATAATAACTATGACTTGTTTTTGGAAAATACTTGAAAGCAAAGGTTGGACAAATCAAAGACCACAGAACAGCAGGAGTATGCTTTCTTTTGCCCTGTTCACTCTAATATACAACTTTCTGACCAAATATTGCTAGAACTGGCTCTTATGGGCATCAACAGGTAATTAACTGACAAGTATACACACTTATGAGATGAATTTCTAATCCTTCAGGAAAACAGCACTATTGCCTTGCTTCCAAACAAAGGATGAAAGAGGTTTAGAGAAAGAAAGTGCAGTGCACTCATTAACTAAGAGGATTAAAAACCCTAAGGTACAGGCAAGCTGGAATAACATTTTTTATAATATTTGATTTGAGTTGATTTGATTTGATAAGCCATGTCAACTAGAAAAACATCTTAAATCATAACCAAGCACAAGAAAAAGAAAAATAATGCAATTTCCAAAGTATAGGAGTAAAAAGTTCAACAGACATTGATAAAGAATGTTTGGGAACCTAGAATAAAAGATGTTGAAAACTATCTGTTAGAAAACTACTGTGTTAGGAAATAGCAATTTAAGGAAATCAAAACATTTCACAGGAATGTAAATAACTGTTGGACCCTTTCTCTAAGATTTCATAAACATACTTGTGCATCATCTGACGGACTTGTGTATGAACAAGGAGTCAAAGTGAAACATTCTGACAAAGTAATTTTGCAAGCCACTTTTGATAGTCTGTGATATGGCCATATTTTGCCATATTGTGGCTAAAAAATAAAATTTGAAATGTTTATATTTTTCTCAGATGAGCACAATCCCTTGCAAACCAATACATAGATGAGTAGGTTTGTTAGCAGCCACTGCCACCCCAAATGCTCATAAGAGACTTCTGAAAAATTGTTCACAGAGACAGAAAGGCAGTGAAGAGAGTTTCAGATTTTTAGTTTACCATGGCAAATGGGGAGGTTTCTTCAATATGAGGGTGGTGAGGCATTGGGAAGTGTTCAAGGTTGGGGCTTTGAGCAACATGGTCTAGTGGCAGGGGATTTGGAGCTAGACGGACTTCAAAATCCCTTTCAAGCCAAAGCATTGCATAATGCTATGATATCCTAGTCAACTGCAAAAAGAATCTTCACAATTATACTGTCAAGCAACCAACAAGAAACAGCACAAAACAAAAATACCATGAATTTTACAACATCAGGTCACCAGATTATGCAGTGACAATCTCTAATGTAGGCCATATAATATTGTTACTGTGGTTCCAGAAGAATTAAGTAGAGTTGTTGAAACTACATTGTGCTGAAACTACAATTAATTTTATATGTCCGGCTTTGTTTGTACTTTTCCAGATCATAAGAATGGCTGAATCAAATGACAGTGTGACAGTCGTGTCCAAATTTCTGTGTAGTATATACAGATGAGAGATTTGATCTTGAAGGTGTGGAGAGCTATGCCTCACTGATGCATGAAAGCCTCTTGGAAAACTGTATGCAAAATTCAGATATAGACAGCATGCATAAAATATAACTTTTTAAAAATTATTATTATTATTTTCCCATGGCAGGTTTTCTACTGTTTAATTGCACACATTTAATGTAATCTTCATGTATTGCTGCGACATGATATCTGCTTTCATCTTTTAGCTACAGCCTCAGAGGATCAGTTCTGCTCCATTTGGGACCAAAACCTGGATTGTATGTAGGGTTGTGCTGACAGCACAGAGAGTGACACAATCAAAAGATTTTGGAGTGAGCTTTGCATTGAAGTACTTCAACCTATGAAACAACTGGAAAGCAGTCACAGTAGCAAAGAGTTCAGGCAGGCTGGTTTATCAGGCTCCTAAAGTGACTAGCCATGTATCTGTAGCCTTGCTGTGACTCCCTCTCCAGAAGTGTAGACAGCTTATTTTGTCAGAGGAAATTCAGAAGTACAAGAATAGTAAAATAGCACAAAAAAACCACCCCAATTTAAATCATGCTTGACATGCTTGCAGTTCTGTTGAGACAGTGTTTATCTCCATTACACCCTTTGCAAATAAGCTATTTGTCTTAGGCAATACTTAATCCTTTTCCAGTGTATCTGGGGTGGGCACCTCCTTACATAAGTAAATGTAACACCAGTGTGTGCAGGAGAGCCTTTCCAGGGTGTTACAGATTGCCTCTCATTAGCCTGTAATTCTAGCAGTAGGAGGGGATCAGTGAATTAAAGCTTCTTCTTTTGTTCCTAGTCCACTGCAATGCAAACACAACAAAAGCACAGTCTGGGAACAACCAGAATAAGTCAGAATGTCAGCAAAACCACACTTGCGTTTTCAGAGGGCCTCAGAAACATAGTTGTTTAGAGATTTTACTATGAAGGGGATGATACAGAAAGGTCAGGCTAGCCTGTAGACACCATCCTGCTTTTCTACACAGCAGGTAGCTTTATTTCCCTGCCAGAGCACACAGCCTACCAGAAATAGAGATACTTGTTTTTTTTAAAAATCATGCCATACATACAGTTCTGTGGTGAGTGAGTGAGTGAGTGAGTGCCTTCCGAGGCATCCTCCTAGTCACCCGACAAAAGTCACCCCTAAGGTTCTGTATCAAATTACTCTCTACTCCAGAGCTCACTGAAAGCAGCAACACAAAACCAAGATGTAACACAGGTCATTGTGTTATAGCAGTTATAATCAAACTATTGTTCATGCTGTAATTGAGTTCCTGGAAAAGGAGATTTGAAAAAGAGGGTTAAGAGTAGGTTTATAAAACTTAAGCATATACCTAATCTGTCTGGGAAAATTCTTAACGTACCTTGCACATTTTTGAAGTTGTCTGTGACTTTAACATCAGAGCAACAGACAGAGTCAGGAGGTATGTAATCAATGTTTCCATTTATTAAAAAACCACAAAAAAGTTTATATTTATAGTTGTCTGTTTCTATGCTAAATATATGTACAAAGGTATAATGTATGTTGTATGTCTGTGTAATAACACAACAGCTAATAAAACAATATTGGTTAGTAATGAGGTTGCCAGAACATCACTATAAAAATTTCAAGGCCAATCTTCAAGAGCTCTGCCTGACTGTTCTACCAAGAATATGAAAAGAAATGGACATTGACCACTTCTACATCACCAAGAACCTTATTTTCAGCTGACACTATGCCACAGAAACAGTGGGACTACAGTAATCAGCTGAGATGCTGCTTTCTGACACTCCCCAGTAGTGAATCCAGCTTTATGTTATTTGACCCAGCTGTCTCGTTTTTTATCACTCTGTCTCTGACAAATGGCTGCTTCCAAATGGCCTTCAAGGCATCAGCAAAGAGATGCCTTGGTTTCACTGACATTTGCTCGATGAACTGCAACTTAAAACCAACTAATGAGAAAGTCTGGAAAACAGACCACTTCCTAAAATGCATGCCTTCTTGTCCATCACTTGCTGGGCAAAGGTGATGATACTAAGATAGTGTGATTGATTAAAAGTGGGCTATGACACTTAATAAACATCACAGCTGTCCTAGGAAGGAGTTTGTTAATCTGTTGGTGTGCAAGGTATACACTGAAAATATTTGGAGGTTGGATAATCACCAGAGGATGTGGTGGAATATACAGGGTGGGATTTGCATGAGCAGGGGCTGTAGTGTAGAGTTGAGATCCCCACATGAACTGGTGATTATACCAAACTATTGCATATGTTTTGAATATCTAAGCCTCTTGCCTCTGATTTTCTATTAGGATTGAGTGTTACATTGTCTTCAACTTTTCCCAAAACCCATAAGAACAAAACTATCTTTGAGGCTCCAGTCAGCTTCCAAGCATGATGTGAATTCTCCCAAGGGTTCAAAAGCTATGATGAGGTGAAATTATAGTCAAAGTTCAATCCCAGGGACTTTTTCCTTAGAAAACCAGACCAGCAAGCCTGTCCAGGAGCTTAGGTACTTTCAGGATTTGACAAGAGGCAAGCAGGAGTTCTGAACTTTACTTAAATATTTATCCAAGTACTTCCTTTTCTAATGTGTACATGATTACTACGTAAGTCCCTTCTTCAATCATGTTCTTGAATATCTTGGCTTTTACTTCTCCATTGCAGTAAGTTCATGACACAAAGCCTGTCCCACTGAGAAATAGCAGACAAGCTTCTGCTTACTACAAGGTAAACCTTTTATCTCACCCAGCTGCTGAGCTGGGCAGGGCTGGAGCAGAATGGTGGTGGAGTGCAAAAGGGGAAATGGTTGAATAACGTGCAGGGGATGCAAAACCCCCTCCTCTTGTGCTCATTCCACCACAAGAAAGACATTTGAGAGTGGGCTTTTTCTTTTCCTCACAAGCTAAAGAGTAAAGAGCAATTTAGTCTCTTACAGCTTTGCATCTGCTGAAGCAGAATGCTGAACATTAGAAACACCCTCTTTCCCCATTTCCCTCCCCATGCCCCAAGCTTTTGGCTGTTCCCAGTGTTCTGAGGTTTGACCTGAGATTTCAGGGAGCATTTCAGGACAGTTCAGCAACAGCTTTCTGCATCATAGCAGATCTAGAGTAACATAAAAATTCCTTCAAAGTGTGAAGTCAAATGTTAAGCCAGTCCACGATGAGAAAGAACATGCTAATGTGCTGTGTGCTTTTTAGTTGTTTTCAGCTGTTATTTGTCTAATTCATTGTGTAAGAGGAGGGACTATGGCAACAATTTATGTTTCATACAGCTCATCATTGCAGAAATTATTCCCATGCAGTTTTATATTCTCAGCACATCTGGATGAGTTGCAAGTGAACTCAGTCATTCTGAAAAATTACTACAATTTTCATTAATTTTGCAGTAATTTTTCAGTCATCCAATTAGCATAATGAGTAAAAAGTAACACACTTTCAGTGAACTGACTGGTCTTCTTTCTTGATTTTTATCCAGTTGTTCTACGAAACTCCTAAAAGTTTCAAGCAGCTCCTGAAACATCTGGGTTTCTACTATTCCCATGGCACCATGAAACCTGATATTATTATTTCATGGAGAAAAGTGGCTGTCCTGGCTGAAAGGGTCCCAGACTAGGCATGACTCAGGTGTCAGCCCCTACAGACACGCCAGGACTGAGCCTGGCTCTGTGCAAGGCTTCTCAGGCCTTTTCCCAGGGGAGAACTGCTTTGCGTAAAACGTCACCGTACGCTTGGCACACAGGAGGAGAAAACAAACAGATGCAAACTTCCAAAAAGGAAGTCAAAGTGTAACAAACGAAGTAGCAGTAGTCTAAGTGGGGAAGATTAGCACTGGCTCCTCTTCAATTGCCTGTCAACGGGACTGCTCATATCTCCAACACTTGGCCTGGGAAGCGGATTTTCCCTTTGCAGTTTCTGTCCCCCGTGCATGTGCTGCTTCCCACACATGCTGGGCACACTGCCCCTTATCCCTGGCTTGGGGACATGCTCCCTTTGCTTGCATCCTTCTTAAATCCTCCTGCTGGCCCTTTTCTTTTCTCTTACCTGTCTCTGCCTTTATAATTATTTCTTTCAACTGGTTTGTGAGTTAAAAACAGAAATCGACAATTTCTGTCACACAGTCCTGTATCTCCCAGCTTAGTTTTCACACAATATGGTGCTTCTGCAGGTTAAGGCCTCTCCAACAACTTTTGTCCCAGTCCTCCACCTTCCCCCGTCTTTCCTTGCTTCCCTCAAACTGGAGAAAAGAGGGCCAGATTATAACTCTTACCTTCTCTTTCAATTGGATTTAAACTCTTTGCACATCTTTCTTGGTCCAATAACTTATGCATGTGAAACTTATGTGTATATATAGATAGATATATATAGTTATATACTGACTAAGGCTCAATGATGACTTTAATTGGGCTGTTGTTCACTCTCTAGCTTCTTCCATGCCCCTAGGTTTCCAATCTCTGAGTTTAGAAGGGGGAGAGACTCTCTAGAGGGGGGCACTCTCTGAAGCTCAGGGGCTGGTGTGGGTGCTCATGATGTGTTTTTGTTGCCTCAGGGAAGTCTGGATGTGCTCAGCCTGTCTCTTGCCTGCTCTGACACCTGCAGCCCTCACACAGAGGGGTATCCTAGCATGACTGCTGGGGGCTCAGGCAGCTCCAGCCACAGGCACAGCTCCTGACAAGGGGAGACAGGAGAGAACTGCCTCTTCCCATTAAGATGATGCCTCCATGATGGATCCTCTAGATCAGGGAGTGCATCCAGGCTAACATCCTGGTGCCAGTGGAAGACAGAGGCCTTCTCCACTGTTGCAATTTCCCAGTGGCTCTGAAGCCACTGGAAAGAAGGGATAGTGCTGCACTGGGTTGGAGGAGGCAAACTCTGTTTGCCTCTGGTGCTCAGCTGAGTCATAGCAGAGATAATGGAGAGGATTTTAAAGCTTTCCTCAAATCCTCTCCTTGGGGAAATCTAAATGTGAGTGTATTTCATCTCTGCCTACACATTCAGCCTTCATAGAAGCATGCACCAAGTCCTGAGAGCTAATTTTTTATAGTTGTCTCTGTTGATTAGCTGGGCTGGTCTCTCAGTGTGAAAGGTAACCATTCAAGTGACTGGATGTATTACATTGGATGTATTAACTGCTCCACATAGCAGCAGTTTCCTTAAGGGCTTCATGAAGTTCTGGAGGTATGCAAAAGAGAAATGCAGCATATCAGCATGCTCTTTGTTTACCTTTCCCCCCCTTTTCACCTTGCGTATTTCCTTTTTAATGCTTTATGATCAAGTAATTAGTGTTGACTGAGTTGCAGTGGATTCTTTATCTGCAGTTTGTTTGCTTAATTGAAAGAGCTCTATTTAATCTCAAGGCCAATCCAGAGCAATGCACTAACAGTCTCACCAGAGATGAGGATGCATGTGGATTAATTTATCCTCTAATACTAATTCACTTTACATATAATGTTTGATGCATCAGGTATGGTAACTAAAATGTGTATTTATTAGTCCATCTGAACAGTAGAGCAACCTGGAGAAGAATTGTATTTTTTAATGTGACAGCTAGTTCTGAAAGCAATAAAAATCACATAAGAAGAAGGAGGAGCAGATAACATTTTTAATGATATTTCAGAAGTCTCCCAGGCACCCTGCCCTGTAGAGGTAGTGACTTGCATCAGGGGCCCTTTAGGCAAGGATCTTTTCAGAGCAGCACCCCCACAAAACTGTGTAACAATCACTTCTTCTGGAAGTTTTAGGAGTTATTTCAGCTTGAATAACCAACAGATTAAAAAAACAGAGAGAGGTGGACTGGCGAAATGAAGACCCACATTACTATATGTAGGCAGTAAAAATCTCAGTGGCTTCTGATCCCTTTTTCCCTTCTTCTTCTATTGTCTTTTCCTATTTCTGAATATTGTCTCTCTTGAGGTTATGAAAATATTTGTTATTCCAGATATAGGATTTCCTCCTCCAAAATGGGGTACATGAAGTCCTTTGTATTTCAGTTTTTATGATCTTAGAAACATATTTCTCAAGAGAGTACAGAAGCTCTTATGATATTACAAAGTGGCTTAAGAAAGATAGCAGGTATTTCCAAACAAGCAGCAAATTATAATGGTTGTGCTCAATTGAAAAATTTCTTTCATATTTCATTAGATACCACAGGACTGAATCAGCTGAGTCAACTCAAGTGGCTCTTCTCAGAAAAGATAAGTGGCCACTTATTTCCCATTACCACATAAAGTATTTCTCAAATGAACCTGAAAGTTTTAAATAAAGACAAAGGACAATTAAGAGTTTTCTTCTTCTTCTTTTTTTTTCTTCAGATGGGACGAAGTTGCAACTTTTAGTGCTGTAAAACAAACTGAAATCGCTTTGTCTAAAATAAAAATTGTTTTCAAGGAAAATTAAAGCTTTTTTTTCAAATTCCTACAATATTTTCCAGATGCAACATCCAGCCAGTCTGTCAAATAGCTGATATAAGGCATCTTTGGGCTTTCTGTTTCCAGAGAATATTTCCTCCCTTTGAGACCTTCTGACTGTTTCTCTAGTTTTTACTGTTTCTAGAATTCTTTTATCCCCTTTGCCAAAGGCACCTTTCCAATCACATTCCTTCAAGCGACAGATTCCAAAACCTCTTCTCCCACTTGTCAAGACAATGTGTCTTGTCCGTTCAAAAAGTGCCTCCTGTACAACTGGTCCTAGTAATCTGCTGAGGGTCATTTCTCATCACAGATATTTAGGGTAGATGCAGGGTAGTATTTTGCCTTGTCAGTGACCTTGCTCTCAGAATAAGTGAGAAAATGCATCTCATGTAGAACACGAAGCCAGCTGTTATCACTTCTACTCATTCTGTAGATATGACCACCAAGCACCCAGCATAATGGTGAGATCTTTGTTTATCTGAGGATTATTCTAAGGAAGAACAAGGTGTTATTTACTTAACGATGTCAAAATGTTATTGCCCTTGACTCTCACCATTAGACCATTTCAAGATAGAAAACAATTCCTTTGCAGACACTGGGTAGGGCCTAGAATGTCATCTTATACCTTCAAAATTAATTTGGCAAGGGACTAAAGCAGAGAGCTCAGTGGAGAAGACAAAGCAAGATGTTTGATTAAAGCATCTGTAGATTAGATCACTGCTCTACTTCCACTTGTGATGAGAATGACAATGAATCCACCTACAAGGGCATCTGCCTGTTACCAACTTTTATCACAGAATTACAGAGTCATAGAATATACTGAGTTGAAAGGGATTGACAAGGATCACTGACGCCAATCCCTGGCCCTGCACAGGAACATCCCCAGGAGTCACACCATGAGCCTGAGAGTGTTGCCCAAACACTTCTTGAACTCTGTCAGGCTTGGTGCTGTGACCACTTCCCTGGGGAGCCTGTTCAGTGCTCAGCCACCCTCTGGGTGAAAAACCTTTTTGTAATATCCAACCCAAACCTCCCTTGATTCAGCTTCAGGTCATTCCCTTGGGCCCTGTCATTGATTTCCACAGAGAAGAGATCAGTGCCTGCCCCAGCTCTGCTCCTCACAAGGAAGCTGTAACTGCAGTGAAGTCTCCCCTCAGTCTCCTTCAGACTGAACAGACCAAGTGACCTCAGCCACTCCTCATACAGCTTTCCCTCAAGGCGCTCTACTGTCTTTGTTGTAGTCCTTTGGATGCTCTTTAATAGCTTAATATCTTTCTTACATTGCTCTTTCAGAAGCAAAAGATAAAAGGTCAGAAGAGGTCATAGTAGCTCTTAATGGCGTTATTTTTCCCCATGTTTCCTTCTCCTGTGGAGTATAACAAGCAGTTTTAACGAGCCCTGAAGCTTTACAATCTCCTAGATTTCCCAACATCTTAATTGCTTTCTGTGGTATGTATCCGTGAGAACATGATAAGGCTAAAATTCAATCTGAAATCCCATAAGTGTTTGCAGATGTAGGAATCTGATCACGATGCAGGACACAGCTGTACCCTTTCCGCTGGGTTCTGCCAACACCAAAAGCCAAACACCCTGAGTTTTGGAGAGATCGTAATCAGTCAAGATCTGCATCAAAAATGTGCAGCTCAGATCCACTTTTGGTCTAAAATATGACAGGCCACGTGCCAGAGGACACATACCTAATTACCAGGCTGTGTTGATTAGTCCTTTTTCTGTACTTTTCTCAGTAATTTTAGAATAAATTATATCTTTGGCAAATTACACAAGGAGATGATTATACACTTAATTAGATGTTTACTTGTGGTTTTCTTCATGCAATAGTATCTAGTACAGATTACAGGGACTCAGAATAATTTTTCTGTATGGTAACATTTTCCCAGGATTAGATTTCAATGAAAAAAAAAAAACAACAAAAAAAACCAACCCAAACCAAAACAACAAAACCAACAGTAAGGCTTTTGGTTAGGGGAATATTTACACCCTATTCAGCTTTTTTTCTTCCTTTAATATGAAAATGAATAGTATCAAGGGATGGTGTCTCAGCTACTTGCAATCCATTGGAAAATGCACATTTGAAGGGAAAATGCATAATTTATTAAATGTATTGCTTAAAGTGAGAAACCTGAAATTGAGTTTAGAAAGTCTGGGGATTTGTGGTTATACTTGGCATAGACTACTCAGTCTGCTGAATTATTCAATGCTAAGCCTGCCAATGGGAATAACAAGAAAACAGACATAGATTTCAAAATATGTTTTCATTTGATTGGGAAAAAAAAATTTAAAAATTAAACAGCTACACTCAAAGAAGATTTATCCCATCCTCATTGAACAACTGTTGATGGATGACTGCAGCTCTGGCTATGAAAGGAGTACCCGTGTGTATTCACTTAGTGGCACTTAAACAAGAATAAGAGACTTACTGTCCATTAAACTGACACAAATTTTAAATATAATTAGAAACTGCTTCCCTTTGAAACTGTTATTTTTTCAAACTAACTAAAAAGTACATATATATTAGAAGATAAGGACAAAAGGCAGTCACAATGCTGATGTCTTTTACACCTGTTTGAAGAAATCAGTTTAAAACAAAAGCCCCTCTTTAAGGATTGCCCTTTTGCCTGTGCAAAATCGGTTCCTTATGTTAGGAAAGCACCCTGATTTCCTTCAAAAATTGAAAGTTGTGCAAATAGTGGTCATTATCCTTTCGTTTTAAATGTTATCAGAGGAAAATCTGCTTTAATCAAAGCTACATCTGGGTTTCTGTTATGTAAGTATCAGATGACCAAGAGTCTGAAAGATTTCTTATATGTATAAAGAAAAACAATTTCTTGGCAACACATATCTTCAACCACCACAAAGAAAGAATTGTTCCAGGAACAGAAGCAACCCCCCTAATTTTGTCAAATTCTGCTTTTCTTCATCATTAGCAGGGGTAACTCCTCCTGATAAGAGCAGGTCCTTTTTCTTCTCATCTCAAGGTTGTGTAAGACCTCAGGAGACAGGAGAGATCAAAGTCACTGAGAGCACAGTCCATCTTACCTAAGCCAAGTCACACTGTTTGGTTAGAACTGCTAGCAGGGAACAAAAACACCCATCTGAATCTTGAAGCCTTTCGTTCCTGTCAATCTCATTTTCCACACACCGTACAATATCCTACCCACTGCTCTCCCGTGCCCTACATCCAACACTCCAAATGATCTCAATGGGAAGAGATGAAGACACAATCTCTGCACGTTTTCAGTCTCACACCTCTGGTTCTGCTCTTGCTCAGCAAAATATAATCCCCCAAAACTGAATTACTGTTTTTGACATTTCATTTAATATGTCATAAATTTGTACTACAATTGATAGGTACACATCATGTCACCACTAATGTTTCAGTAATATACTATTTTATCTATTCTTCATCATGTTTTAGTAAATGGCTAATGTTTTTTGTGTTTTCTTTGATTAATTTTATCAATAAGGGAAACAATTGTCAGGCCTAGAAACAACACTTCTGCAAATTAAAAGGCTGTGGAAAATTTCTAGGTTTGTCGTAGGAAAAACATTCTAGATGACAAGGAAACCACTGGAATGATTTCAAAAAAACACAGAAATATCCATTTATTAGCATGTAAATGTCCCTAGGAAGAAAATGTTCTGCATTTTTAATACAAGCAAACACCAAGCTAGCTTTTCTCGTGTTCAAGTGGTTCATGAAACAGTGACTAACAAACTGCAAAGCTTTCTGAATATCTTTTTATTTAGCAATATAAGGCAAATATTTCAGGTTGATGACAATAGATCAGAAGTATGGAAAAACAAATACAAATTGGATTTTTTTTTCACCATATGACTTGAGAAATACCCCCAAACTGACTAATAGCTCTAGACACTTCTCCTCTGTCTCACTCTTGTCCAGTCTGTGAAGGGCTCTTAAATAGGCAAATGCAAACAAGAAATAAGAAATAAGAAAGGTAGTGCTGTATACAAAAAGTAAAAAGTATACATCTAAAATTAAAAAAAGAAAAAAAAGAAAAAAAAGGAGAGCAAAGTATAAATTACAGCCTGTTCGTGGGCTATTAAATTTATCTGGAGCTCTTCCATCAGCCTCAATGTCCTTTGGATCAGACCCACCACTGCTTCAGAAGAGCAGAGTTCTCATCTCTTGCAGAAATTGTCTATTCAAGCCGAAAGCCAGTCTCTGTGCTTCTACCCCAGGTGGGGCTGAATTCAGACTACACTTCAGTCAGGGCACCTGAGCTGAAATCCAGCCTATTTAGCAAACACAGAACATTGTTTATTGAAGCAGATATTGCACTTAAAATGCAAGCATCATGTGGATGGACTCTGTCCAACTCTCCTTTGAGTCCAACAGACTGGAATCAAATTGATCTCTCTGCTGCTGCTGCTCTGTGACAGTCTGGCTATACAAACCAGTTGTGAATTTAAGGGATCACTTGAAATGTATTTGACCCAGGTATAAATGGCTACAGAGGGGAATAGGCCGGGTAGCATGATCTACTCAGCACAGTTGTTTTAAGGTAGGGTCATAACCTTTAAAGCTTTTCTGTGGGTGAGCCCCTTGCTCTGGGCAGCAGTGACAACAAGGGAATGGACACTGGACAGCGGCTTGCATATGCCATAGGAATTTTTCCAGTGTGTTTCATGCTCTGTAAGTGAAATAATTCGCTTGGATTCCCCCAGCTCCTTTGCATCTCTATAAAATGCAAAACTGATATAGAAAAAAAGTGCTTATGGGCAAGATGAAAATAAAGTGATGTAATTGTGTAATCCTTTCCAAATACAATAAATTAGTGGAGTGGTTTGGTGGCTCTTTTTTTAAAGTAAAACAGCTCTTGAAAAAAATGATAATTCAGAAATTACTTGAATCTTTCCCAATTTGAAGTCTTTTATCAACTTAAAAAGATGTAATCTTTTTAGCAGGGACCGTTTCTAAGCAATTCTTAAAATTATTATTTTCTGAAATGCTTTTTTATTTTTTATTTCTTTAAGTGAGCGTACTCAAACTAGAAACAAATTTAGGCTATTCTGGTATGTTCTTTTACTATGCAATGAAGTAACCCCTTAGGCTTAAGAAGAACTGAATGAACTTACATGAAAAATGCTATGAGCTGTTCCAGTCGGCTCAGCTTAACTGAAAAAAAAGGTGAGGGGGTTTTCGTAAGCATTCATCCATTTGGAAACACAGTTCAGTAGGTAAATGAATATATGAATCCTCATATAAAATCACTCACCATAATTCCCGTAATTAACAAATTTCCTGTAATTTCCCTACACAACTGTCCATGCTGTTTTCATTCTCTTCTCACAGCGCCAGAAATCGTGTCAGTTCCATTTGTAGCTCGTTCTTACCAGTGTGCAAGAATCTCAGCACTCCACTAGGCCACATTTCTCCTTGCTGGCCGTTACACACTCCCCAGCACAAACCACAAGATCAAAGCAGACTTCTATCTGTTGTGCAACAACTCAACGGTTTTGGAACAATTGGAAAACCTAGAAGTTTTCAGAGGTCATTCACCTATCCTTTTTTGTTGCATCACCACACTCTCTGGATTTTCATAAAGGTAAGATAGGTTGGAGTCTTTACATAGTTTGGTCTCTTCATATATTTTCATATATAATTTGCATGTCTTTGCTTCATACTTTTATTATTTGAAGCATTGGTCTATTTATTCTTGGGAATACTATTCAAAAGCTTAAATTAGACACATTAGATCACATCTGGTTCCTGAGTCCAAGACAGCATAATAATTTTGGTGTAGAAAATTAAGGCCAGATTTCTGAGTATTAATTATATTTATGAATGTCAATGTATTGATGGCTTTAATCACAATATTGCAACTGATGATATCACTTGAATCAAAATTAGTTGTGATATATGGAGCCAAATCGTCATCTTGGCACTTCTGTGAGAATAAAAATCTCTGGCGGTTATACCTTGTGGATGGTTGTACCACCAGCAAAATGAGCTCTGGAGTGCTGGTATGTATATCATGTCACCCTCTATCAGTTCTGAAAGTTAGGGCCATTCTGGTGTGATGTGCAGATGGCAAAGGACCCTTATGGGCCAACACAGAGTAGAAAAGTCTTCAGGGTGCACTGATACTTTATGAGTGTTGAGACCTCCAGATTAGAGTCATAGGTGACCCTGCTGTTCTTTCCCTTCAACAAAGACAGTAGAAACAGAATCTAAACTTGCATAAGCATATGTACACGTTTATATTTACATATATTTTCTGCCAGGAGCTAAATTTTCCTCTTCTATGTATTCTATCTCTGTCTCTGACTCTCTCACACACAGTTTAGGGGTTCAGTCTTCATATGGGCGTTTCACTTAAGAGTGAGACTTGCTGATCCTTGTGGGTCCCTTCCAACTCAGAATATATTGTGATTCTGTGATTCTTTAGACTGTAATTCATCAATATTTGAAGGAGCCTTAAGTTTGTTGTGTTTGCACATGGCCCACAATTACAGTAAAAATGCAGAGCTCCAATGGCAGTTGTAAAATGTAAAAGCCAACTTCTACACTAAGAGTAATAAATGCAGGATATAACCTACAAATCAATGCTGGAAGGCACAGCTGAAATTTCTTTTTAAATCAATTTTATTTTAAAAAATAATGATACTCTCCTCAGATAGCCCTTCACATTGGTGACTTGACCAGACATTTAAGGTGTGACATAGCTCACTGAATACAGAAGCCAAGTTTTGGGTAGTTTTTTTCTGACAGCTGCTTTTTTTCTCGGGATGAATGTGCTGTGGGAGCACCATCCATGATCCGTGCGTGCCCAGCCGCCCGCCGCTGGTGCTCGGTGATGTTGTCCCAGCGCCCCGGGTGCCGTGCGGCCCCCGCACCTCCGGCACAGACCCGTCCTGGAGGATGGCAGCCCCCGGCCGGAGCACAGGGCTGTCGGAGCAGCTCCCGGGGCAGCGGGGTGCCTGCCCCTTCGCAGCCGTGCCTCCGAGCCGCGGTGGCGCCGGCTCGGCAATAAAAGCCCAAAGGAGGGAGCGGAGCCTGCATCCCGCCACAGCCCCATGTGCAGGGAGCTGTGACTTCCCGTCTCGTAGGAAATGCCCACTCTGTGACCTGCAGCTTCTGCTGTCTGAACGGCTGTCTTTGAGCTTCCTGCAGCAAAACAAAACAGCGTTGAAAGTGTCTGTCTCTTCCTTTTGTTTGACTATTTTCCTTCTATGGGGGCCCTCTGAACTTATGTGCCCAGCTGGAATTAATACACACAGCGTCTCTGCAGAGGAGACTGGGGAAATGGAGGAGGCCCAAGGGGGTGGTGTGAGTATTTGCTGTTGATTTACACATAAATCAGAACCCCGGGTATCACGCTGTCTGAGGCAGATCAAGGACAAAGGAACCTCAGTTTTTGGCCCTCTGCTCCAGCCTTTTATGTGCTTGGTCCCCAGACTTGTATCAACAGCCCTCGGGGAAAGCAGTAACAAATGCCAAGGAGAGAAAGGCAAATCTTTCTGCAGCTCAGCATAAGCCAGGATATATTACAGGCAGGCTGAAAGGACTGCATATCTATCTACCAGAGCTTCAGAGCTGGCAGCTCTTTGTGGAAGAGTCAGAGTCAAAGGTGAGATAAGCAGGGATGGAGAAAGGGAAGGCAACAGCAGAAGTATTGAGCACTGTTCTCAAGTTAGTTTTTTGATGCCACTCTGTCACAGGAGCAGCTTGGCACCAGCTGGTGACTAACCCAGCAGAATATCACCCAGGTCGAACACCCCACTGCTGCCTCTGTGTCACAAGCAAGCATCTGGCTTCTGGTTTTCCCCTCTGCAGTGCAAGGCAGGTATCAAAAGAAATGGGGAAGGAGACGTGCCAGGGTTTTTTCCAGACATTCTTCTGAGAAAGTCTACCTTCTTGTGCACACAGAAAGGTATTTCAAAGGTGAGTGGGGTTTACAGGGTTTTTTCTGTCATTATTTCACTGTGACTGTAGCAGTCACACTTAGCTTTAGCTTTAGATCCTTGGCACACTGGTGTCTGTGAGATATTTATGGAGGAGATCCAGTCCACCACCACACATACAAGGGTCTACATCATCGAAGTGTTACCTCAGTCCAATTTGGATCACTGAAACATTATTTCTTAGAGTTGTTTGAGTGACAGGTCACTCAGCAGGCCACTCTCAAAAGTTTTAATGGATATTCTTGAGTTGTCTTGCCTGGCTTATGTAGTTATGCAGTAGGCTTTGTCGTCTGCAGGCCTCTAGTGTCAAGCCATAGCATGCATGTCCTGAGTGTTAGAACACAAAAACACTAGCTGGGTGGGATGCAAAACAGTCCCCTCATTATTTAGATCACTTTAAACTCAAAAAAATTACCCCAGTAAAAATTTAACCATTATGTCTTAATGCCTGAGACATAACTCATAAGACCTAAACAAACTCATGGCCAACTGATACAACATACACATGTAACCAGTCTGCTCTGGAAACACTGGGATGGAGCAGTGGGTGGGTGGAGGACATTCTGCTGACTTTGTGTCTGGGAGCCACCTTTTTCTGTCTGTGGTACAGTCAGCCACATAGACTTGATGGTCTCAAAGATCTTTTCCAACCTAATTAATTCTGTGATTCTATGTGATTCTGTAGTTCTGTGACCCCAGCCTTGACATCATGCTGTAGTAGGTGGTTCTTACTGTTCTCTGATCATTACTAAGTCTAAGAACCATTGCCAGTTTAATTTACAAATTATGGAAAATGAGGCAGAAATTAGGTGATGGGCTGGCTCAGAACCAAGCCCAGGACTTTTGCATTTAATGCTCAGCTAAGGTGCTCTCCTCTGCTGCCTAGAACCTTGAATGAAGATACAATCTTTAGAAGGCGAACTTACAGAGAAGAGTGAGATCTGCTCCAAGAGGGAGTTCTGGTGTCAGATTGTGCTAGAAATAGCAAGTTTGTGTTACAGAAAGACAAGATGATGATGATCTTAAGTTTTCATACTCATCAAAGAAGAAGATAGGAGTTTTATGGTAAATTTATTACAGAAATAAAAAAGTGGAGAAGGTTTTCTGAGGTAACAAATAGGGTAAATTTGATTCAATAAGTCATTGGTCTGATTTGCATTCCTAAAAATCGTTTCAGAACATAGATTTGGCCCAGTGGGTGAAGTTATTAGCCAATCCTATCTGGTATTCAGCCCGTGTAGTAAGAAGTAGCATGTGGTGATGAAATGGAATTACAGACAAAACGTGCTGTCCTTACCCAGTCAGACATTGCTACACATGGCATGAAGCATTTCTTTCCAGCGCTCACTGTTGATGACCTTGTGCCTTCAAGTATCAGGCTGAATTATCCTTATCTCCTGCAAGGTTATATATAGCACTTTGCTGTTGTAAAATCTGGCACCAAGAGAGATTTTTTTTTACACATTAACATTGGGCTGATTTTCGTGGTTGGGACTACTGGACTTTCCAACACCACAGTATTCTAAAAATACCACTGAAAACCTTGACTGTTCACGTGGAAAACAACAGACACTCAAACTCTTGGAACAAGGTGTAAACTTTGCTCTCAGGTAAGTTATGGTGTCATGATTGCAGCAAGTCATCTGGGAGCAAAGCTGAGCAAATAGAGCTATTGGGAGATTTATTGATCAAATGAGAAGAATGAGTGTGTGCCAGACCTCCTACTCATCTGTACTGACACAGCCTGACACATCCATTGCATATGGCCAAGAGAGTCATTGGCCAGGGTCATGGATCAGAGGCAACCAAAGTGTTATCACCTGAAAAGCAGTACAAAGTAGCCAGCAGTTTCCTTTTCCTTCTTGTGGTAATAGCTTTCTATCAGAGCAGAAAAGCCAAGCACATGCATTCTTGAACTTGTATTTGTCTTAAGGGAGCATCAATGACAAACCGTTCTTCAATATCATTTTCCTGACTGTGAAAACTGCCTGGAAATGAGGTGAAGAGGTAGCTTGCAGGCAGAAATGGATGGCATTAATTAAGGGGAGTAGTCAGATAAAAATTCCCACTTTTTCTTTTTTCTGTTTTAATTTAACACCAGAAATACTGAATGAGAACAGTCTAGGAAATATTCGTGTCATAGGTGACATGGTTTTGGGTGGGGAAGGAAAGGACTACACAGCTAAGAAAAAAAGTATCTATTATGCTAACTGGTTTTAGTATTTGTTTTCCAGTTTTGTTAATGACTTGTGCCATGTCTGTCTGTTCCTGTTGCCAGACCTGCTCAGTCTGGAATTGTCTTGAAGTCACTTTCAGATTGCCAATTATGAAAATGACAAGAGTACATACATTTTCTCAGCAAGTAACTTTTGCTGGCAGCCCTCTAGCCCAGTCCAGTCCAGAAGCTATCTGTATTTATCACCATCTCACAGAAGAGTTGTACTGCTTCCAGAGGAGCTCTTTGCTTTTGTGCAGAAGAGCTGTCACTCCCTCAATATCAGTAAGCCTAAAGTGAGCAGCTAATATCCCCTGGCAGTGCTTCCAGGAGGCCTGGGTGCTACACAGTAAAGATCATGTGTTTCCAGAAGATGAAGGGCTTGCTGTTCCAGTTAACTGGGAAGACCCTTTCCTGGCACTCCTTCCAAGCACGTTTGTTTTATTTTTGACCTTGTTTGCTTTAGTTTCATCTTTGGCACCAGGGATAAATCTTTTTTCCATTGCCAGCTAAAGGTGTCAATGCCTGAACACGTAGATAGGCACTGATCAAGAGTCTCCAAAGTGCATCACTCTGCAGCTTACAAATCAGTAGAAGTGAGCCAGTGCCAGGCATGCAAAGTTTAGATATTTAATTCTTGTCTGACCTCTATTTTGGGGCACTTAAATACAATTCCATAAACCTCCAGCCTGCTACCACCTGTAGTTGTGAGCAGCAATTCCTGTCACTGAGAGACATCATAGGTTGGAAGGGACTTCAAGGATCCCTCAACTTTTCCAGGCTAAAGCACAATCTAAACAAAATGGTCCAGCACCTTGTCCAGCCAAATCCTAAAAGTGACCAATGCTGGGGAATTCACAATTTCCCTAGGGAGATTATTCCAATGGCTCATTGTTTGCTCTCATTGTGAAAAAGTTTCCCTTGTGTCCAGTTGGAATCTCCCCAGAAGTAACTTGTACCAAATACTTCTTGTCTTTTCCGCATGACTCCTTGTAAAATGGGAGTCTCCATCTTTGGAGATGCTCAGAAACAGCTCTATAGTTGCACAGCTGAACAGAGTATGTTGTTGGACTTTAATGTCTATCTCACAGTATATCCAGTTACTACTGGGTACACACAGACTTCAGCCCTTCAGCCCTCAAGACCTGTAGAACCTTAGCTACTGAGCTGACCCATCACGGCCCAAGGAAACAGTACTCATTGACATTCTACAGGCTGCTCTGAAATGTACTAGGAATTACCACCACAAATAGATCTGTAACATGGAAAAACAGTCAAGGATTTATGACTTTTCTCTTTTGATAAACTGTACCAAATATTTACTGCTCAGGCTGTAAGTGAACTGCGGATTTCATGCAGGGATAACTCGAATTTCACAGTTCCATGCATATGTAATTATTTCTTTTTTGTTCATCCTTCTGCCATCATGTCTGCTGTTGAGAGTTACCATTCTCTCTCTCTCCATGAGTTGTATAGGGTACTCCAGGAGCCACAGAGGTTGTACCTGCACTGATTACTGCTCTCATGGGTCAGAAGAGGTCTCTGCTGCCTCCAGAGAAACAACACCGCATCCTTGAGAAAGTGGTTTAAACACAATCACAGGCCAAATCCACTCCTGTGATAACCACTAAGCTAAAAAGTTATTCCAGGCATACATTTGGCCTTATTTGCCAGTTCTTTCAAAACCTCTCCGTTTCAGTCTGGAGGAAACTGGTGGCAGTATGCCAACAGCAGCTGACTAGTATGACACTTGGTCCAGAAATGGGTTGAGTGAGGTTATCAGAAGGTAATTCAACAGCATTGTCACCATTCAGTCTCCATTTTCCCTGCCTCTGTTGCCATGGACTTGTAGCATATGCTACACAAAATAACAATGTTATTTTAAGAAAACTATGCAATGAACTTCTGTCCTTAGTCCACCAGGCTCCCTACATGCTGATTGCTGGGATGCTAACTGGAGCTTGCAGGCTTGACATTGAAGGAAAACTCAAAAGTTCACATTTTATCAAACATGATATACTTCTATGGCATGGGTATAAGGCATAGTTATGTATCACCAGTACTAGCTGAATGTTCTTAGTCTGTATCTGTGGAAAATTAAAATTTCCCTGTGATGTGCTTGACTGGCTTCATGTCATTCCTCTGGCGAGAGAGACAGAATTACAAAAGCTTTTTTTTTTTTTTTTCCATGTGCCATAGCCAACAATGTTGTACATTATTAGCCTTTTGCACAATTTCTAAAATTGGAATTTCCATTGCTTGCAAGGCAGACTAAAAGTTTTCTTTCTGAAAAGGCTGTATCTCTGTTTCTCTGCTGCCTCTCCTGCACCTCTCCAAAACATATGTTTTTAATCTTTTTCATTTAAATGTAAGAAATCACTGCCAATAGATATTTTTGCTTTCCAGTTTATCTTCTACTGACCTCCTAAAAAATAAAAGAGATAGGGAAAAGAAATCAGAGACAGATTTACTGATATGACAGGAGAGAGATGAGAAAATAAAAGTAATGCATTCCTCAGTTCAAATGTAAGCCTGCCAGAAAATCAAAGATTTGTTAAATTCCGGAAAGGTTCAGGTCATTTTTCCTTTTCCTCTTTTGTGCTTCGAGGTGCAGTCTGGAAGACAAAGTCAAATCATTGTGAGAAAAGTGATTGTTCCCAGTATCTTCAGTTGGCACCAGAAGTACCAGTTCTAGGAAGTCTTCCAGGGAAGTTGCTTTTTATACCTTCACTCTAATTTTAGAGACAAGACATTAAGACAATGTGAGCATGCATCCATTGTGCAAGAGGCTTCTGCAAACTGAACCCAATTAGAGCCTTTCAGTGACCATGTGTGTTTCACAGAAGCCCTGGATTTCAAGTGATGATCTTTAAAAGCATAGGTCACTCCTTATTTCCTCATTTAAGGTGGCTGTAGCATAACTGAGCTTCAAGTTGACAACTATAGGAAAGAGTGTGTAGAAATCAATAGTGCCTGAGTACATGGGAAAAAAAAGGACAAAGACATCTCAGTTTCTAAAGCTCAGCCCAGAAGTCGAGGCTCACATTTGATTGCTCTAAATGGTACTTACTAACTACAATCAACAAGAAGGGATGCATTTCATGAATCGGTATCCACTTCTGTGATGGCTGTGGACTTTGTTAGCTTGGTCCCCCAGTGTAACTGCCCCATAGCCAGAGATCTTTGTCATGAGTCTGGCTGGCCTCCCAGCAACACCTACTTCCATCTGAACTGGACGCCACGGGATCCCACCCAGAGGAGTCAAGCCTCCCCGGGAACAATGAGTAATTCTTGGGAGACGCCACTGGAAGGCTGCTGCCGTGGCACGGGAAGGCTGATAACATCTCCCAAGCCACAGCAGCCCTTTGTGTCGGCAGACACAAGTGGGATGTTCCTTCTTAAGCTTTCCAGATTTGGAGGAAGTGGACCTTGAAACACAATGCTCATTGAAATAAGACTTTCATCTGGGGGATCTTGCAGTGTAAGTGCTGCTCAGTGATGTGCTTTCCATCTGCAGCCAAGGCCTCCTGATGCATTTCCTGTGTTTGTTCCAGAGGGACGGATGGCAGCACCTTAAAACAGGCACAAACTGTACTGGAGGGTGGGCATTATTCTGGGCTGTGGAAAAAAGTAGACATTAGTAACAACAGTATCCTCAGGAGCCTCTGGTGGAAATGGATGACATGTCCAATTACCTCCTCTCTGTCCCTTTCCACAAGAATAGCGCTCTCATTTTAGAAGGGTTTAAAAGCATTTCATATCTGGCTGCGGTGATGTGATGTGCCCTGTTGTTCACAACTTCTCTTGGAAAAGAAAGGCCACCTACACTTATGACGCTAAACAGCCCTGGAGGGCAATTCTGTAACCAGGAGAAAACTGCAAGGGCTAGAACACAGACTGGCATCCCACCGTGACTGGCAGGTTGGGTGGTACAAGAAATGCAGTGGAGAAGGACACGGCCACTAAGAGAGGGTCACTTCAGCCCTCAGCTAAGACACTGTCAAAGCAACTCAACCCAGCATACTTTTCTTGTCATATGGCTACTGACCAGTCCTCAGGCTGTGGCTTTGCAGGAGTTCTGGTTGTTCATGGAGTCATATAATTAAGCCTAAGCTGGCTGCAAGGGCCAATGTGTACCCTGTGAGTCTGCCATATGGACAAGTGCATAACTGAACACGGGAGCATAAGGACAAAAAGTAGCTGTTTCTGAGGAATAAATGTTCTCATCAAATCCAAGGAATAAGTCCCCTTTTCTGTTATAAGGTCCAATGGAAAGAGATAGAAATGTGCTGTACTTCATTGACATGTCCCTACCAGAAGTATTTCAGGAAGTCTCAAACAGCAAGGGGACAAAGCTGGTAAGAATGAAATAGAAGTAGCTTCTATCTCACAAATCAGTTACTGAGCCTTAGGTCTGAGCCCAGGGCATGGATCATGAACTGCAGGTTTTGGAAGCTGGAGATAGCTGCACTACTTAGTCATCTTGAAAGGCTCATAAAGAGAGGAGAACATCCAACCAAAAAGTCATTGAGGGTATGTGGGAATGGATGGTGTGTTGTGTGAGAGGAGAAAATTATTACAAAATAAAAAAATCAGCCTCTCACAGTCCACTTTGGTTAAAAAAATCTATTTTTAATTTTTTATGTGCAAAAATACTACTGGCAGATCCCCTCTGTGCTGATTATTCAAGCACTCTAAAAAAGCCTCCTTACTTCCATCTTCCTCTAATGACCACATGCCACCCAGTCGGAAAGGGAGAAGGATGTCTCTTTTGTCTGTTGATCCCTTCCTGTCTCACTCTAGACATCATGAGGCTCCCAGGGTGTGCTCAGAGCCCTGGGGTGAGGCTGAGCTGGGGCAGGGACACAGCAGGCAGGGCAAGCAGGCAGGAAGGCAGCCTGCCTGCCCCACAACACTGCTGGAGAAGAGTCGATCAGAAATTAAGGCAAGGGCAGAGTGAAAGGAAAAATCACACAAATGAAAATAACAAGAAAGAAAATGAGAAAAGGGAAAAACTAATTTTTACCAGGACAATTCAGGGTATGCTAAACAAAGGACATCAGGATACACATCAGAGAAATCAAAAGATTTATTGAATTATGAATTTGCTGTAGTAAAGGAAAAGCAATTCAGCTCAGTGACCAAAGGAAATTTTTGCTTCAGTGTTAGGAAAAATTATGGCCAGTAAGAATTTTGGTAATAATACTGAGGATTACAATGATGCCAAAAGACTTCAGGCATTTTAGAACTTTGCTGTGAGTAATGGTGTGTAAGGAAATAGTTCCTGTCCAAAAATACCATATAAAACTATTCCAAGAGCTGAGTGTCTGATGAACAAAGTACAATGGCCACTACCCATAGATGCAAATGGCTACCCTCACAGTGATATCTATTCAACGTGATTTTTCATGGCTGACATTTGGGTACCATTAGGAACTTAAATGCCTCACCCAGGGAGGTTCAGGGTCAATTCATAGCCCTGAACTGGGAAAGGATGAATTTTCTTCTTGATCTGAGTTGACTGAAGAAGGTTCCTGGCTTGGGCTGAGGCTATTTCCATAAGTATAGACAATTAAAACTAGGTGAAATAAATTCCAGCCTTGAAATCTTTCACCTGACAGGCAGACATGCTAGAAGTAGTTTTAGTGTTGTTATGAATAGAATATAACAGAAATCAAACCTTGAATTTGCCAAATTTATGAGATTAAGACATTATTTTAGAAATCAGGCGCAGCTGAAGTATATTGTTCCCACACTGCAGAAATCAAGGGAGCAGACTGGTAAAGAGTACCATACAATAAAGACTGCCTTAGTATGACTGTGTATTTTCAAAGTAAAATGTATCTTCAAGATAAGCACTGTTTAGAAAGCAGCCATGTCACTTCCAAACATGCCTAACCATTTTCTGGGGTTTCTTGGATGCTCTGTGTTGAAAGAATGTGCTCTGTGTTGCAAGGGTGAAGATCTCAGACATAATTAATATAATAATTCTTTTGATTAATTAAGTTAGGCTGGTTGTATTTTTCATAATTCTTAATGCATCTCTGAAAAGACATCTGTCTAAATCCATTCTTCTGGAAGGAGTGGTTACCTAAAAGACTTGCACTGACACTTAGGAGCGTACCTGAAACAGAGACAGTCAGCAGAGCAAAGTGAGATTTCCTGGCCATGATTTAAAAGGAGAACATGAAGGAATATAACATTTTATATCAGTTCTAGTATTGTTCTTTATGCATTTCCAGCTTTAACCATCCTTCCACAAACTTGCCAGACTAAACAACTGCTTCTACTTGCTTTCACTGAATGTGATATTCAAAGCACAGTGGAAATTAACCCATACAATCATCAGGAATGAGAGCAGTTTATTAACCAAAAGTCTAGAATGTCAGAGTAGTAAAAGAGTAAATATGATATTGTGACATCTGGCTCCACTGGTATTTTCTACAGATTTAGCCAAATGATACCTTAAAAAACATCCTACCATCACACAGGGCCATCGTCCCTTGACCTCTCCTTTCCCATAGCTGAAAGCATGTCTGAATCTCTTCACGTAAAATTCATTGACTAAGTAACATATTTCATCAACATGGATCTCAACTGTTTTTTCACAGTGTTGCATCTTTAGCAATTTGCCAAAGCATCTGAAACTACCAGGTAGCAGGAGATCTGTAAAGCAATGCAGTGGGACAGGATAGCCACAGCATCTCTTGGATGACCTGGACTGAGCAGACAGTGAATAAGCAGCATAATACCAAATGTGGGTGTCATTAGATAAAGTATGTCAATATAACTACAGTCTAAATATTATAAGCCTAAAGCAGCTTAAGTCCCTAACTGCCTCCCACAGTCACACAAATCCATTACTAAAATCTGAAAAACCCTAGCTCTGCTGTTGGTTAAGTCTGGAATTGCTTAAATTCCTCATGGTACTGGCATTCCTCATGGGGCATGATCTGAAACACCCAGGGAGAGGATGTGGGGGGGTGTGGGGGTGTGTGGCACAGTGGCAGCAGGATGAGCTCCTGGGAAGAGGTAGAGGCTGAGGCAGCTTACGGAGTGAGGCTTGCCTTCCTCTGTGACTGTTCCAGCCAAATAATTAAGCTCTGCTGCTTTTTTATCCTCTCTGTCTTTTCATCCCTGTTTGCCGCACTGGAAGGAGATGAGGGGAAGAACTTTATTGGGCTTTTCAGAGTCCTCCCCCTTTCATCCTTCCACCCCCACTCAGCGCTCCCCGTATCTTTGGAGCTGCCTTTCCTAGCTGAGTCAAGAAGAATTGCAAGCACTTCCCTACTGACCTCCTCCCAGTTGGCTGCAGTGTTTGTGGTTATCTCTTTTCCTCTGTGCATTCAGCATACATCAGTTTAACAAAACTCATGGTGTTCAACTAAACCTATAATTTTTCTTGCTCTCCAGGAGGCTGGTTTTGTGCTTCATTTTGTTTTCTGCATCCCGATTCCCGAGCCAGTAAAGGCTGAAACTTTTCAACACAGTATGCTTTTAAGGAGCTCATCCTCAAACTGACAACGTTGCATCTAGCATTAATTTAACATTTATCTCATCGATAAAACCTGTAACCAAAAAAGGCTGCAGAGGGAATATACATTAAAACACTAATAATAAAAATTTCTTCTTTAAACTGGGATACTTGGGGACAAGCCCACAGAGTCAACAAGAAACAGAAGGCCACATCCCAGGTCCACTGCGGAATACCAGTGATTGTGTCCCCAAAAGTGCCTTCTCGGCTGACCCTGTGCCCTTGATCCCCGTGTTCCCTGGCAGCCTGAGCTCAGGAACTGCAGGGCCCCTCAGGATCCCTGGCTGCTGCCTCCCCGCCGCCCGTGACGCACGCTCCTGGCTGTGGCAGGCCAGGGGCGGTTTGGTGAGTCTCTGAACAGCCCTCGGGAGCTTTGCCTGATGTACAAAAAAAAAAAAAA
>VXBR01000945.1:234862-279546 GCA_013400215.1 Cisticola juncidis | reverse complement strand
AAAAAAAAAAAGGACAGAAAAAAACAGAGATAGGGGTTTGGAGTCCCTAATCAGCAATGATCAGCAATGATTGCTTCCTGTGCAGAAGTCAGCTGTTTCCATACAATAGCCAAGCTGTTCAGGCTCCAGGCGCCATCCCAAGGTCATCACTTCTCTATTGTTGCTCCCCACCCCCATGGAAAATTCCTGTGCTCTTTTATGTATATAAGCATGTTTGGTTTGGGGGTTTTTTGTTGTTGTTACTGGTTTTTGGTTTGGGTTTGGTTTTTTTTTAGCTTGCAAAACTCGCTCCTGCCTCTCGTGGTTGTGGAGGGACTCAGCACCTGGCACTGACCTGAACTTGGCTTTTCAGAGCTTTTCATTTGTTTTGCATCAACACTGCTTGATGAGCCTCTTATATCAACATTTTTTTTAAGGTTTTCAAGCAAAATACTTATCTGCACTGAGCTCTGTGGCAGATGTAAATCACATTCAAATCAGACACATTTTTTCAAACTTGCTTTTCTAGGAATTCCTGTGTGTCATTGCCCTCTGAGACAGTGAGAAATGAGGCCATGTAAGTTACTAGATATTGTTCCCTTATAAAATATTAATTTCCTTACATATATAAACCCCTCACTCTTTTACATATACCTAGTGGAAACTCTGTGGGAGGAAATATTTCATCCTAAGAAGTCATCAAGATATCATTGCATTGGTTCATTTTGAGACCTGCTGAACAAAATTCTACACCCTTGAGAATTCAGAAGTCCTGGTGAAAAATATTCATTTTGAGCAGCTTTTCGGATTTCTCAGAATTCTCCCAAATCCACCTCATTCAGCCAGAGCTGATCCTGGGCAACACTAAGCAACTTCTTAAAAACCACTGCTTGTTGCTGCTGGCATTAATTTGACACAGCAAATTTAGCTATTTGCAAATTTGGTATCATATAGGCCAGTCTGCAGCTTTTGGAAGCACTGACTAATTGACTGAGAATTTCTCTAGGTATATGTAGTTTACTAAACAGAACTAAAAAAAGAGTTGTGCATTTCAGGAAGGGCCTATTTGCTCACACTCTGTGCAGTGCAAGGATGCCAAATGGAATATTTATTGCCATACCTGCTGCAGGATCTGTGCCTGATGTTGGTTTCTCAGGAAGTTCAGTGGTGATTGTGGTCTTGTGACTTCATCTCTGGTGTCACTGCTGATAAAAAATTGTGCTACTCAGTCTGTGGCTTGCTCAAAATTTAGGACAACTCAGTGCTTTAACATGCAACAGTTGATGGAGACCAAGTCAGACGAAATCTCTGCATTTAGTAATGAAAAATGTTTTTTCCAGATATATGTGGTTTGGGTTTTTTTTTTTTCCCAAATGAACATTACTGATTGTTTCTACTGCTTGCTGAAGCAAGCAAATCTGAACCACAGCAGGGCACTCCACTGTGTCTGGGTTTGGGAGTGAGGGCATTTACTTGGATATACAGACTCCTTTCAACCTCTAGGCTATTAGTACTTGTAACTCACTCTTTAATTTCTCTCGGCTTGATTTTTTGCAGTTTGTGTTTCTCAAGTTCCCTCAGGAGCTCAGAAATCTGCTGCTCAGCTGCCATCCAAGTTCATGAATATTTGTGCCTCTCAGACTCCTCTTCAATAGAGTATAGTCAGACAGGCTTCATAGTTCTGCTGGGAACAATCACTGTTAAAACACTTCTGTTTGAAGGCTTCTTCCCAGTTCTATGAGCTCTGATTATATCTTTTCCAGTACATTATTGCACTGTAATAGTTTCTTTGGGGCCCTTTCTAGCTCTTGAATAGATTATCATGCTATCATTAGGCAAGATACCACAAAACCCGTCCCTGATAACTGTAACACTTTGAAAATCCTGAGATTCTGTTAAATGTGAAACCTGTGTAGTATACATAGAGCACAAAGCTATAAGCTTTTTAGCTTCTGCAAATAGATTTTTGTACTACTTGAGGTTGTTTAAAATAAAATAAAGTGTTTTCATTGTAAACCTTTGTCATGTCAGCACAGATTCAAAATGACAGTAGAAACTTAAGCACAAAAGGCTGCAGAGATTGACATATGGCATTTGTACAAAGCACTCTTACCCTTTCTCTGACAACTGCCACTGATATTAAGTGTCAATAGGATTGTACTTCTACTACATACAGCTTTTAATTAAAGTTAGTTTTTCAGTTTTGTCACAAATATTCACCTAGAAAAGGCTTTTCTTTCCCAAAGATGATTTTTCATGTCTAGCATTTGGTGCCATAGCACAATACCCAAGCCCTTTTCTGCTAAGTGTGGTATTCTTCATCACTACTGAGTGTCTGCACTGTAAAATTTTACTTGTTGCTGTTTTCTTGAAACTGTGAAGTCCCCATTTGCCCGCAATGGCACTTAATACAAGTTCTTCTACAACCCCTACAATAATGGCTCAGAACATTACAATTCTTAACAACACAATTCCTAGGGTTTCATATAGCATTGTCACAGCATTATGTCTGGCTGATTCTTAATGGAAACAGTGAATGTACATATTCAAATACTTTAGTACAAAAGCATTGTCAAATCATGTTTTAGCATTGTGAAAGAAAATGAGAAATTTCAGTGAGATGTATAAAGTATTCAAGGAAAGAGGCTGTAATGGCAATAATTTGGAATGCGCAGAAGACGAACTTAAATTGTGGTTTGCCCTCATATGTTATTATATGCTGTAAAAATTCTGAAATGAATGAACAGATTGACTTCCTCACCTGTGCTGTGAGGGAGCAGCATCTGTGCTGCTATTTCCCCAATGGATTAATAGGTAATATTTTAATACTTTTTGTGTATTTATCTTTTCTTCCTAGGTCTCATTTATGTCTTTGAAGAGGATGATTCCTTCCTGCCATGATCCAATACCTAGTTTTTAAAAATTTTCCCAGTTACTTACATATTTATGCTCAAAATTGCTGTTGTAGAAGTGAAGAGTCTTGGAATAATGACTATAACATAACTTTTAAAAATGCCTCAAGTACTTAATTACATTCCTGAAGAGCTGGAGTAATAACAGGAATACTCCAAGTTGTAATAAAAATGTAAGAAGATTTTTAGAAGGGCATAATTCACTTTTTAACTACCGTCTGTTTTGAATTATCAAAGGCAGTAGAGAGAGAGAGGGAAGGGGAGTAGAAATGAGATAACTCACGTGAAGAAATAGCACAGGAAATATAAACCATATGTACACCAGACTATGAAAACACACACCGACATATTCACCTTCAAAACACTTGTAAGCACATTTCCACGGAGAGCAGAAATACCTGCAAGCAGCAGTCCGTCACTTGGGGCCCAGCACATGTGGCTTTTCCCATCCGTGGCTGAGCCCAAGACAAGGCACTACCCCATGCTGCTGGGCTAAGGTGGAAACCAGTCACAGGTGTCCGAGGGTGGCTGTGCCAGGAGAGCCTGGCAGGTGACCTCCAGGCAGGGTGCCCACACCCAGGTGAAGCCACAGCATGGTGTGGTGTTCTCTACACCTGTGGACCTCAGCAAGTGCTCTGCAGCACACTGGGACTTGGCAGCACCCGCCACCATGTGGGAACTGTGCACAGATGTTTCCCCCCACTGCCAGCAAGGATGAGACCCCACCTTGCCTCAGGAAGCTGCACAGGACAGGTCTGTGTGAACACACAGCTCCCGTGGAATATCTGGACTTGGTGTTTGCACATAAAAGCCTTATGCACGTTTCAGTGTTTAACATGTGGAGGTACCGAGCCATAGCTGGACTCCTTGGTACTGTTAACTAAAGGCTGTACTTTTGAGTTTGTAGCAGCTGGGTACTCTTTAAGAAAGGAAGATATAGCTAAGCTTACTGGTGACATGATTTTAGCAATTTCTGTGCGCCTGCTCTATTTTTTGGCATTCAAAAAATAGCTATAGCATAAAGGAGTATTCTGGATGTTTCTTTTTACCTTCTGCTTTCCAGGAACCTCAATGCATGGATGAGTTCCTGTTGACACTTTATACAAATCATGGGGTTTTTCTCCCTTGGCCTGTGACTCTTGTACAAAGGATGCTTCTTTTATCACTACCTAAAAATAAAGAACACTAACAAAATCCTCTGATCAAAGTAACTCATTCATGAGCAGAATGATTTTTGCATGCTGCTACTTTGTATGTGAGAACCATTACCCAGGGAGAGAGACTGTGAATAGACATAGTGTTTACACAGTACCAAAGTATAAGGTTGCTCCTTGTCGATAAAACAGAAGTGAACCCTCATGATACACTAACATGTGCGTGGTAGCCGATGACACATCACTGCTGCCTACACTAGCACAGCAAAGATGCTTTGTTCTCTGATGTCATGAGTTTCAAATCCCAGCTGGGGATTTACTGACTAAGCCACAGTGAGCTGCTGTGACTTCCCTCCCAAAAGGAGGAGAGGAATAAAATAGAACAGCTTTCTGCTTTTGATTTCACTTCAGCAGAAATACTGCTAAGGATTAGGAGTTATTTCCCTGTTGGTACCAAAATATGACTACAGTTCTTGCTGACAAGATCTACATAGACCCATCAGTGGAGAAAAGGCTCATTAGCCACCTCAGGACAAGACATAATAGCAATTCCTCTGAACCCAGATATATAAACCACAGATCAAATCCTCATTCAAATAAAATTCTTACCACAAACTGGAACTGGTAATTGCTCACCATTTCCCTGTGGCAGAACACTTATTTCCCTGCGCAAATACAGACTGAGCAATTCCAGTTTTATTGTCCGGTAGCCACTTCTTTAACTCTTAGGTTTCTTCAAGTTCTTGTCATTAAGTAATGGCACAACATATATTGTGCATGGGAGGTGGTAGAACATGCAAGCTTTGTACAGACACTCACAGAGAAAACTATTTTTTCTGCTTGTGAGATGAGGGTAGTGCAAGTGTGTCACTGGAGTTGAGGCTAGCAAACCCTCTACAGGAGGTTCTTCATGCTGTGAACTAAAAGAGTTGAGGACAGAGGCCTGGACTCTTGCCATCATTTGGGACTTTTCTGAGTGATGATCCCAAAGCATTATGTAATGGTTGAAACATTATCCTCATAGCATTCCTAGAAAGCAGGGATTATTACTTCGTTGTTAAAGTGGAAACTGAGTCACAGAAATGTTTTGATTTGTACATGGTCACAGGAGTCCAGAAGAGGAAAAAAGGTGTAACCAGTGAGATAAATTCTTCATCTTTTCTCCCTAGTTATTCATTGCATGGTCTTGGGCACTTTCTATATACTAACATGCCACAGAAATGCTTTAAAGCTTTGTTTGTGTATAGACAGCAGATGAAGATATCTGGATGGAAAGCACAACTACTCCTTTTTGCTGCTGTCAAGAAGCATGGGCTGCAGTCATGTGGCACCTGGGTCAGGCAGGGTTTGTAGAAGCCTGACTTCGCAGAGGGGTGTCAAGAGACTGAGTGCCAGTCTGGCTTTTTCTGCAGAAGCAGACTCATTCCACAAAAACAGTGTGAAAAAGGGAAAAGTGGGTGCTGGGGGAGAAAACAGATTAAGCAACTCAAGAGCATGAAAGCATTCAAAAATCGTTACTCCTGTGTTCTGTCATGTCTTTCCCCATAGTGAGGGACAAGAGACAAAAATCTTCTTCCTGGTTCTCAGGAATGGACAAGTCTGAAAAAAACTCAAAATTAAGGGAAGATCTGAAACAAGACTAGGCTTTGACATGGGGGATTGACTAATCTGGGTGAAAATAAGGACTGGAGGACAGTTTGAGAGAACTAAGGAAAAATAATGAGAAATCATTTAAAAAGAATTATAATTGATCTAGTGAGTTACTGGTGTCTGCTGAATCAGCCAAGAAAAGTAGAAAAGTATTTTCTCATCTTTTACTCTAGAAAAAGCAATGAGAACTTGTTTATTTAGGGCACAGGAAGAAAGAAGTCTTTGGCTGTTGTGGAGATTGTAGCACATCAGATGAGGAGGTTATGAAAGTTCAAACACACACAAAATTTGTCAGCTTCCTCACCTCCTATTTTGGAGCTAAGTGCACACCATGTTAGGTGTACACACAGGGGTGTTGCAGGAAAAGTGCAATGGTTGGTTTTAAAATAACACCAACCCTTCCTATCTTACCAGCATTGACTGCAGGGAGAGGCACACCCACCCAGGCCTGCTTTGTGCTTCAAATATTTTACTGGTCTGACTATTTAGATTAGAGATGGAATTTCTTTTTAACTGAAATTACCGTGGGAGTAAAAGCCCTCAGGTAGAGGCCACTGTACAGGCACATAAATATGACCATATTAATGGTCATTTAACATTCCTTTCAGTTTCCATATGGAATTAGGCAAAGCAGTATAAAATAATACCGTATTTTTAACCTACACAAGTGCAGAGACTGCTGTATTATTTTAAGTTCAGCAGGCAACGGTTAAGTTTTCTGGATTTATCTCTATACATGGACTGAAATGGCTGTCTCACCTTACTAAAGCTAGGCTTGCTCACAGCAGCAGGGGTTATAAACTATGTCTGACCATTCTGTTCAATCCATCTCCAAAGCCAAGCTTAACCTTGCGTGTTAAGTTAATTCCAACCTGACCATTTAATCTGGCTGTCCTCTCTCTAGTGTCTGTGGACTGTCTCTAGATTACTCCTTTGGCAAAAAAAAAAAAAAAAAGTTCAAAACTGATGATCCAATTGCAGTGAATTTAATTCAGTTACACCATTGCTTAATAAAGGCTGAGCAGTCATTATTAATTCCATCATTGCTGTTTCAAAGTAGACCTTTGTAAGACCTGTTGAATGTTGCACAGGCATTGCATGACCCTCGCAGACACTCTGGGCTGAACCATACCTGGCCAGAAAATACTCCACAGGGGCAGGGGGTCACACCTGGGCACAGCCTACTCAAAGAATCTTTGTGGCAGGAGCAAGATGATGGCAGCTGAAAGACAGAGGTTTGGGCTGTGAGGGTCCTGCCTCAGCAAAGGGAGGAAGAGGAGCCATGCAGTGCTACAGCTGGGATCTGCAGGGAGGGACCTGATGCTGCTGGTGCCAGTGCCAGCAGGGAACGCAGTGGTGGCCTCTTCTCTAGATTGTCCTGGCCCTTCTGACATTCCTTTTCCCTCGTTCCCAGGGATTCTCAGATTCCAAATCTCTCAGCATCGCTTTCCAGGTGCCTTTTGCCAGAGGGCTGGGCCATTTGCTGACTCTCCACTCTTCCCACCTGAGGAGCAGCCCTGGACCATAGCAGCCTGAATTACAGTCATAGAATGGTTTCGGTTGGAAGGGACCTTAAAGATCATCTCATTCCAACCCTCCTTCATAGTGTCGTGGTCAGTGACACCTTCCACTAGATTGGGTTGCCTAAAGCTTCCAGGACTGGGGCATCCAGAATTTCTCTGGGCAATCTGCTCCAGTGCCTCTCTGTCCTCACAGTAAAGAATTTTTTCCTTATATCTAATCTAAACCTACCCTCTTTCAATTTGGAGCCATTCTCCCATGTCTGTCACTACATGTTTTTGTTAAGAGTCACTCTCCAGCTTTTTTGTAGCTCCTTTTAGCTAATGCATCAAGAGTGAATCCCAGGAAGACCTGGCAGGAGGCTGGTACTTGAGAAGGAGGCTTCCCTAGTGCAACGGGGTGGAGTCCCCACCACACTGCCACCTGCTTGGAGCAAGAGAGAAAGTGATCCTGCTTGAAGTGCAGTGGAAGCAGGCATCAGGGGATCTCTTCAGATTTATCACTGGTTGGTTATTTTATGAGCCACTGTGTGTGGGCTACAGATCTGGCCTGAGCCAAACTCACAGTATTTTGTGTGTGGGATCTGAATTGCACTGTGCAGCGTCCAATCTGCCTCTGGTGTCATGCATGGTTGGAAAAGGCTGTTCTTCTCCCCTGTGCACACCAAAGTTGTGTGCATATATTCAGGTGAAGGGATTATCTGAATGAGATGTGTTATCAAACCCAGCAGTAAAGCTGTGCCTTCACATTGCAATCAACTGTGTCATTCTGGTTTAAAATTAGGAGAGGGGGAATGAGTCCCGACTTGAACTGGGTCCTGAAAAAATGTATGTATGACATTCTCTGCTGCACAAGCTGTCCTGCAAGCTCAGCAAAACCAGTTACCCACTGCATTTATGCCAACTAAATTTGCCAACAGCAGCTTTCCTGACTCCTGCCAGCACAGGGTTTTTTTCCTCTTCACATCTTCTATCTCCAGCAGAGACACTGGACCAGGGGCAAGGCCTCAGCCACAGACAGCATTTGATCTTGTGTGTAGTGATGTCCTGCTCTGAGCATGCATGGACAGGGTTTTCCTTGAGAAGCCACAGACCAGGCTGTACTCGCACTGTGCAGAAATCATGGAGGCGAGGGAAGGAGGGCAACACAGAGCTTCTCTCTGCCCAGCTCTGAAGATGAATGTTAATGGTGTCCTCATTCCATGTGTGCCTCCTACATTGTCCTAATGGGTTGTCAAGGAAAAAAACACCAGTGCCTGAATGAAAAAATATGTTTACACACCTCTTTAATCCATTCCCAACCAAACATCCATCATTTGCAGCAGTCAGCAGTACACACAAATAAAGGGTTTAATTCTGTGTACACCATCTCTCCACAATTATGGAGTGTTTGTGAAGTGCAGCATTTCTGTGTGTATGTTTGAAGTAGTGAGGGATCTGCCATTTTCTCCATTTCCTACTCTATCACCAACATTTTCCTTTCTGTCCACACATCATTAGCTGCCTCCCTTCTACCAGACAACCAACTCCATTAAGATAATTTTTTGAAAGAAAAAAGCAAAGATGAAGCTGCTTGTGAAGTACCTTCATAGACACTAAGAGAGGTGTCTGGCAAGTCACCATTTGCTACTCTGTCATCTTTTTCATCTGTAAGTCTAGGGCATCTTGAAATAAAAAATAATGATGTAAAACAGAGTTTAGAACTAGGAAAGAACTTTACAAATTACTACTATTTTGCTGTCAAACAGTTACAGAAGTGTTACTTAGAACTCCTATGGAATCACTATAGAAAGAGAGTCAGGAGTAAATGAATTTCAGAGTGATAGGAGAACCCTGCAGCTTTTCTCCATTCTTCATTCAGTTCCTCCTTCTCTATAGGACACAGTCTTATGCTGCACCAAGGGAAATTTAGGTTGGATATTAGTAAAAAGTTTTTTATGGAAAGAGTGATAAAGAACTGGAATGGTCTGCCCAGGGAGGTGGTGGAGTCACCATTCCTGGATGCGGCACTCGGTGCCATGGTTTAGTTGAGGTGTTAGGGCATGGGTTGGACTTGATGATCTTGAAGGTCTCTTTCAACCTAGTGATTCTGTGATAGGATGCTGGAAAGAGGATGAATTCATACTACCAAACAGAAATTGCAGCTGTGGAAAAAAAGCACCAAAACCTATAAAACTTAGAAATGAAGGGACAAAATATACAAATGTCAAAAATACAAAAACGTCAATAGTTAGCTTTGTACCTACACAACCCTTAAATGAAAATTTCATCAAAGTCTTTTGCAAAATAAATACTAGTGATATCTACTTTACATTTATCCAATGCACTTCATAAAGCTGTCCATTAAGATTCCTGGTCTATTTTATTCCATGTATTTGCACAATGGTTAAATGAAGACCTTTGGATTAAAATGCAACAGCAGTAAAATAGAAAAATAGAAGGAATAACAGAAAAAAACCCCAGCATTTCATTTAATTAATAATTTTATAGCAATAAGCAAACTTAGCATCTTAAATTACAAAGAAAAGCAAAATAGATGAAGATATGTATATCTTCTGATCTTTACAGATATTACTCCTATTTTGTTACAGTCTTTCAGGTATTTATTTTCCTTTTAGTCTCAACAATTTACTATAAAGTTGTAAAACCTGCACATCACAGATTTGTTTACTGCTATGACCTCTGACAGGAGTTTTCAGCACATGGATTGCCTGCAATTCTTCGTTTAAAATGCTGTTGCTTCCTTGTCTTGTGTGACTTTGTACATCTTGATTCCCAAGTAATTTATTTTTTTAGTGGGAACCACACAAACTTGTCATACCTGAGAAAAGAATTGCTTTGTTTACAAAACCATTTTTAAAAGAGTAATTTAAATTTGACCTAGTAAAATATCAAGCATGTTCTTATCTGTCAGCAATGGTATTCTTCTTACCAAGTTATGCAGCCATGAAGACAACTGAGAAGTAGCATGCCTCTGTGTTATTATGATGTCAATTATTTATTAGTACCACAGCTGCAATATTGTCCCTGGAGGATTCCTATAATTGAAGTTACCACTTTCAATGGTTTAATCACTTGAAGCCCTTTGGATACAAAATTACATGATAATCTAATTAACTGGAAAGGGATGTAATGATTTCGGATTTCTCTTTGACAAAAACAATAGAAGTGTCCCTTGTTAGATAAATTTCTGTGGAGTAAGTAAAGCAGTGGTATAGGATCTCCTGTAAAATCATACAGTTCTCCAGTTACACTCGTCACAGAAAGCTTGAATGAGGCACAGAAACCCATTGCTGCCTCAAGGAGCACAGGTTTTGGAAACATTACTCTGCTGCTCCTCATGCACGTACATAAGCTGGAGTGAATGTCACTGAAGTCATCTGGGACCCCAGCGAGCAGCTATAAGGCAACTGTTTCCTGTGCTCGTGTCATTTCTGTGACACGACTGCAATTTCAGCTCAGAAGAGTTTTCCTAGACCCTTTTTTCTTGCCAGAAAAGAAGAACAAGGCAAACTATGAAATTGTTGGCTGCCTTACTACCGTAATTTTTTAATATAACTGATTTTCAGGCTTTTTCAGGCTTTTTGAAGATGTCTGTCCACAGTTTTTGGGAACATAAAAAAACTTTTATCAGTTACCAGCAAAATTACACTTGGATTTGATGACTTTAAAGGTCTTTCCAACATAACTTATTCTTTCCTTCTATGAAAACAACACTTCTGATGACATGACTTCAATAGAAGAGTGCAAATATGTTACACATAGTGCTGATTTTATGCAGTGCTTTTCCATCATGGATTAAAAATGTGTGGAGACCAGCTACTTACATATGGATTAAAAATGCCAAACTTTGTCTGGGATCTTTAAATAACATTATTACAAAAGCTACTCTTTCAGCTGTGATAGGAAAGAGTCATGTAACTGAATATAGTTTTCCCCTTTATCTTGGCATTTCACTCATTATTTTCTCTTATGAATATTCATTTATGATGATTTGGGCTTGGGTCTCTTGACTGGCATTTGCCTGAATGCAAAGTGGATAGAAAAAATTGCCAGCTTAGAGAAAGGAATTTGGTTTAATCTTACCAGTGTCATGAGATAGAGGATATCAAAGAATCAAGCCCTTAAGTCCTGCTTGCCAGATAAGAGGAGCCCAACGTGCCATGGGAAAGCCTGTTCTACCAGCTCAGCTACACCTTTTCTCACTTCTTCCTTCGTTATCTCTATTTAGCCAACTTGGCTATTGAAGAGAACAGAGCTGAATAAAACAAAAAGCACATACAGGCCAGTGTATGGAGACCCTTGCATATCACTTGCATCTGAAATTAATTTACTCTGGCCATCTGAGGGTGTTTATCCACCTAAGCAGCAGGAAAAGCACCATCTTACCTAGCCAAGCAAGACTGAAGAACAAGGCTCACATGCAAAGGACATGCAGGGAATCTGTTCATAGTTATTGTAGCAGCACTGAAGGAATCAGTGGGACTGAGATCCTGATGTGCTGCACAAACACTGAGCAAAGGTACCTCCCACCTCCAAGGGCTGACAGCCTAATGAGGCAAGAGAAACGAACAAAGGCAGGAGGCTACACACAAATGGGGGGTTTGTACTAGATGACCTGTAAAGGTCCCTTTCAACTCAGCCTATCCTATAAGTCTATGAAAACACAATATAAGTATGAGCCTATAGTTGTATTTCAGTCTCAGGGCTGCAGACCTGAGTGAGGAAGTGTTGTTTAGTGTTGGCTTTCTTCCCATGGCCTCACAGCCAAATGTAAAGCTGCAGACAGCTCTGCTCCTGATGTACCACAGCACCACACCACAGATATTAAGCTCTTCTTTAGGACAATATTGTTCTCTGAAAAGTCCAACGTGTTAAGCATGCAAGCAACACACAGTCCCTTCTACTTCAACATTTTTGGATTAGGCCTGCCACCAGAAAAAAGTAGTAGAGTTACCACTGCATCTTAGCCCATGCATATCCTGAATCCCAGATGATGGAAAGAGGTATGAACAACCATGTGACTGCCAGAGGGGCTGCCACAACAGAAAAATACAGTAACCATATCCATCAAAGCACAAGTCAATGAACTTTTACTTACTGTGAGCTCAAAACCCTCTTGAACCTAATATATTCTTTTAAAATCAGCTGGTGATTGAACATATGTTGCAAAAACAGCACGTCAAAGTGCCACCTTGAGTGTCTTGAGTGTCCATAAATGTTCCATGACAGCAGCAGAGGAAACTGTCTCCTGGTAATGCACATCAAGTCCTTGCAGAGTTCAGGCCTGACTTTTCTAGTGTTTAGGTCATACACCATGCTCTGTTTTAGATAAAACCTACCCACACTACAGGGGAGACACCAAGAAATATTAATGTAGGCATTCACAGTGCAGAAAAAAAAAATGCTTCAGTTCAAGCAGAACAACAAACAACAGTCACCCGAGGACAAGGGAAAGGACAGCAGGTTCATTTGGCTACCCATCAAGGCCTTAGTGTTATTACACAGTGAGATCTTGCTGTGTTATTATGTCTTCATTAAGCTGAGTTTGGGTTTATGTTGTTGGATTTGATACAAATTTGTGGGCAAAATAGCATAATTAAATTAAGAAATTAATTTATGTAAATACAAATAAAAAATCATTGTATTCTTATTGCTCCTGTTACCAAATTCTGAACTTCGCTATCTTGTCCAGGTTTCGTCACATCATTCTTTCTCAAAATCTTCTTCTACAGTGGGTTTTTTGGTCAAAAAGATAAAATCCCATCCCCTCTGCAGAGCTCTGCATTTAATAGGTGCAAAGATTCTCAAAATCTTCTGCTTTTTTGAAGGACGTGATAAATTACTATAGACGAAGACGCTGAGATGGCACTAAACACATGACTGAGGCTTGCTGGGTTTTGATGATGGAGTGTCACATGCTGCCAAGCTGTCTCTAAACAAGATCATTTCTACAGTAATAGCAGCTGAGATGTGAAACACAGATTAGACAACTTGTTTTGAGGTATATTTTTCTTCTGAAGATCTGATATGAAAAGAGAAATCTGGAGAAAAAGTAGAACAAAATGTTGGTGTGATGTTGTTTTTCTCTTTGAATGGGAGAGTAGAAAGATTTGGAAAAATGTTTCAAATCTTCACTACTGGAGCTGAAATACATAAAAGATCAGAATAAAAATCAAGATAAGGATTTTCAGATCCCATTTTGTTTAGAGAATTATAAGGAAAAACCTTCATTATGAAGGCATAACAAAGGTTATTTTGTTGCATAAAATGTTTGATTTTATTGTGTTTGTATACACAATGCCTAAGTTTTCCTCCAGCTATGGCATTTTGCCTATGATGATAAAGCACTGTGTAGGTACATAAGACTACTAGAAAGTCTGATATCAGACCAGTATTACTCTCAAACCTTAAGACTGAGCTAACTTCACTGGAGTGCATAGACAGAGACATCCTTTTACAGACAATTGTCTAGAAGCGTATTTCTTCTCTGTATTCATGATAGCACTGTCAATTTATAAACACTAAGGTGATAACAAGAACTGGCTGAATGGCAGAGCTCAAAGGTTGTGATCAGCACAGTAGAATCCAGATGGGGGCCTGTAATCAGTGGCATTCCTTAGGGATCAATAGTGGGTCCAGCTTGATTCATGTTGTTTACCAATGACCTGGACAAAGGGATGGAATTTACCCTCAGCAAATTTGGTGATGATATGAAACTGGGGCGGTGGCCAATACACCTGAGGACTGTGCTGCCATTCATCTGGACCTTGACACCCTGGAAAACTTAGTGGAGAGGAATTTAGTGAGGTTCAGCAAGGCCAAGTGCAGGATCCTGTACCTTGGGAGGAATAGCCCCAAATGCCTGCATAGGTTGGGAGCTGACCTCCTAAAGAGCAGCTCTGCAGAGAAGGAGCTGGCAGTCCTGGTGGATGATCAGTTGACCATGAACCAGCAGTGCCTTTTGACCAGGAGAGCCAGTGTTATCCTGGGGTGAATCAGGAAGAGTGGGACCAGGAGAGAGGTGATCCTGCCCCTCTACTCAGTCCTAGCAAGGGCACATCTGGGAAGCTCTGCAAAATTCTAGGCTCTTCAATACAAGAAAGAAAAGATATGATTGGAGAGGGTCCAGTGGGGAGCCAGGAAATTGATTAGGAATGTGGAGCATCACTCTTATGACGAGACACTGCAGGAACTGGGCCTGTTTATTCTGGAGAAGAGATGATTGAGAGGGGATATCATCAGTACATACAAATATCTCAAAAGCAGGTGCCAAGAGGATGGTGATTCTTTTCAGTGGTGCTCAGCAACAGGACAAGGTGCAATGGCCATAAACTAAAACACAAGGAGTTTCACCTTAACATGAGAAGAACTTCTTTAGGTTAAGGGTGGCAGAGTGCTGGAACAGGCTGCCCAGGGAAGTCATGGAGTCTTCCTCTCTAGAGACATTCAGAATTCACCTGGACACATGCCTGTTACCTCTAGGTGACTCTGCCATGGCAGGGGGTAGGACTAGATGTTCTCCAGAGATCCTTTCCAACCCAAGTGATTCTGTGATTCTGTGAACTTTCTTTTAAAGTTAAAAATAAATGGCATTTATGCCTTCTATTTGCAACACTTGAATTTTGTTCAGAGATATGCCAGCAAGACAAATTACCTGTAAGTACTTTACATTGCCCTATACATCTACTAATGCCTTTATTTGTCATTATGCAGAGGAAAAAAAATTGAACACATCTAGGTATATACCTATGGCATGGGCAGTATGCCATTTCCACTTGCTGACAGGTAAGATATTACTTGATGTTAAACAAATAAAGCTTCATTTCTTTGACTACATATTTCATTTCCTCTCATATTTTTACTTCTGTTGTTATTTGTAGCCCTAGGAGACTTTTTAAGAAGGGATTGTTTCTTTGAATTTACAGTTATTTAAAATATTGTACCTCTAAGTGTCCCCAGGCAGACAGCCATAAAGGGAAAAGCAGAATAGAGATGCCAAATATTCACAGGACTGTAAAGGAGCCCTATGGATCCCAGATGTGAAGATGTTTGTTCTTAGCAGAAAATTTTGCATCCAGGGAACTAAAGGACAGAAAATACATGGTACTCCAAGAAACTGTCACCTCAGATCATTGCTCTGGGCCAAGGTAACTCAGTCAAGAAAACTCAACTTATGATGCAAGACAGATCTTCTGAAACCAGCTCTTAAAAGGGAGCCTTCTCTGCTCCCTTATTTTTACATAAGGGAAGAAGAAAACTTAGTCCCTCTATGAAGCAATTTGAAAGGCTAGATGGTTTGTTGAGCTGGCCAGAACATGCTGATCTGATTCATGGATGTCATCTCTGGGATGACATCAAGACACACTCCCTGCCTTGTGGTTTCAGCACTAAACTTGCATCAAGTATCCTCTGATCCTCTGTCATCTTACTGCGGGCATGAACCAGTGTGGGTGTCATCACTGTTTAAAAAGGGCCTCAGAGTAACAGCTGAGAACTTTTTCCCCAGACAGACAAGTCAGGATGGAGCCTGAACATGTTATGGGATAGTCCAAGGCAATGGATCATAGTCATGGCCAGTCACCAAGACTTGGTCTGCCAGGATGAGGAAATTCTTTGGTTGAGAGGTGAGATTAAAAAAAATCTGACATACTAGCAGAATTATGAAAATGAAAGACAACCAAGGGACTTGGATGACCAGCTCAGACAGAAGGCAGAGAGATTAATTTCCCTCTGATTCAAAAATATTTTAATATGGTGTCTTGCTCAGAACTGAGAAAGTTGACATTAGAAAATGCGATGCATAATTTAGAAAAAAGAATAGGCATATAAAAGCACTACAAAACCCCCTTTATTCCACTGAGACTTCTCTTTTCCATGCACCAGACTTACAAAGAAAAATGATACAGGGTAGATGTGGCTGAGGACTGTGGACCCCCTCATCTCTTGAGATCTGCCTTCCCTGTGACATATGATACTCTCTGTGTTTGACGCCCACTGTTCATAACACATGAGAGGAGGGTGGCCATGTCATCATGGGTACATCTTCTAAAAATAACTACTTTGCAGCTGGACTGTCTCTCTCACAGTTTGCTCCAGCCTTTAAAGGGAATATTAGCAGCTTGTTCTCCACAAGTTACTGTCATGCCCCATTTCCTTGGGATTTTTTCAAAGCAGTGACTAGAGCTCATGCAGATGTTCTCAGTGGAGTTAACCACTGGATTCTTGATAGCAGCAAACATTGTAATCCAGCTGTATTTTTTGTAACAGAGCAGAGCTCTCTGAAGTGAAAGACCAGTGAAAAGTTCATAAAATACTAAGTTGAATGGAGAAAGGACGAAGAATACATCACAGGAAAATAAAAAATTAAGCAATTTGAGATTTCTCAGGGGAGAATGACAAGAAAAAAACAGAGAGAAGGGAGAAGCCTAAAATTACAGGAGGAATATAAAGGGAGAAGAAGGGACCATCAGTACATGCAGCCAGAAGAATATGGTAAGGCAAATACTATTCACACTCACAGGAGCATGAAATTATAATTACCACAATTCATGTAGGATCTTCATAAGCCCTGAAGCAAAGACATTGCCTGTCTTTGCTCTGCAGACCCCTGCTGACCTGAAGGAGAGATATACTCCTGTCTTTCCCCTGAAATGCTGTTTCCTGGGGAACCACAGCAGGGTAATACTGTGATGAGGGAGGTTACACTTACAGATGATCCTACAGATTATAAAGTCCATGAGGGAATGTGGCAGGCTAAGCAAACCCTGAAGCTCTGGTGTAGGACTGCCAGAGTAACTTCAGGTTCATGCAGGGTGAGCAGAAGGCTGGGGAACAAGATGAAGAGATTGTATCTGCAGAATTATTTATTATGCTCTGAAGCTATAAACAAACATGTGACAGGCATACATTCCAAACTGAAGTGCATTCATCATTACTGTTAGCAATAATGATTAAAATAATTCTTTGTACTTCCAATACAAGTGCAAATGTCAGGGAAAAAAATTCTGAAAACATGAGAATATTATACCCAATTTAGCTTAAAACAAACCCTGTGAAATAGGCACCCTTATCTGCACTTTACAGAGGAGGAAATGTTGGCATGGGCAGATTGAAGTTTGCCCAGGGCCAAGCAGGAAACCCAGGGAACAGATGAATAAAGTCCCAAGCTCATGAATGCCAGCCCTCTGCCTCAGTCACAAGATCATTTTTCCTTTCCTTCATTTGATAAATTGCAAAAGAATTAAGTTAGGCAAATCCATAATTATAGGTTTGAAAATAACCTTCATGCCATCTCCTAGCCTGTGGTTTTCACAACTGTATGGGAACAGAAGTCTGGTAAAAGAAGTTTTCTCTACTTTTCATGTTGGCCAGGAGTGCAGACCAGCTAGTAGACTTAAGCATCAAATTGGGTAGCCTTTATAGGCACATCCAGTATCAAGACTTTGAAAAGGGCACTGGAGCAGACCCAGAACTTCTTTAGATTCACTTTATATTACAAAAAAATATGTTTTTTTGATTCTCCCTCAGGACCAATGCAGGTTTAATTACATGAGGGAGGCTATGCTGATTTGCACAGGAGACCCAAGTGAGCCACAGAACACGGTCAGTCTCTGCTTGAAGAAATTATTGGGAGGCTGGATAAGGTCCAGGATCCTTTTCACCAAGGCAGGACTCAAACATTGCTCATACTAATAAGTGAATGTGTTCAGCATTAAGCAATTTATCAACAGGTGGAATTAGTCACCATCTGCCCTGTTTAGTTTTCAGAGTAATTTGACCGTCATTTCCAGAAAATTCTTATCAGCTCAGATCTCATAGGCAAGAAGGGGCAGGTAAGATTTATCCTGCTTGTGACAGCGTGGCCTGAGATGGGCACCCAGCTGCAAGGCTGAAACCAGAGCTTCATGAGCTCTGTTCACCCCTCCAGCAGACACTCTGGGCATCCTGTCGCTGTCCTCGGAGCCAGCTAAGCGAGCCTGGGAGTCATCCTAGTGCAGACATTCGCCCTGACTACTCTGCCTGCTGGCAGCATCAGCCCAGCTTCGGGTTTCTGGGCTGGTATTTCTGCACAGCTCCATGGTGTGGCAGTCACAGGTGCAAACCCGTCTGAAGGCAGGTTGGAGCCCTTTAACCCGTCACTGAGTTGCATGCAGAGTACGCATGGCGACACAAGTGGTACTAGGGATGGAAGCGTGAATGTTCAGGGCCTTCATGCATTTATTTCCAACACTAAGAGCAGCCAACAGACAGATTCTGCAGATGTTATTTCAGATTTAACAGTAAACAGTGCCTGTCTGATATGTAAGTCTTCTTGCAGATCTAACCTGAAGCTTTTTACAGACTACTGCCTGAGCCATGTCAGAGGTGGAAGAGAGACCCGGTAGTGCAGCTATTTAGATTTGTTGTCCACTTTTACCTAAATATATAATTTCTTATAAGCTCTTATTTTAAAACTGTCATCCAGTAATATCTTACTTGTATGCTTCTGCACCTAATGTGTCTTGTACCAGCTTCAAGTTTGGTGCACTTGGCAGTATTACGTTTATGACTGGACTCAATGATTTTGAAGGTCTTTTCCAACCTAAATGATTCTATGACTCTATGATATTATTTTTACAGCTTGCTAATAACCAGGCAGAATAATCTTGGTCATTGTAGCATGTGTTAATCTCAGGGTAACCATGCTTGGTGCAAGCCCTGTTCTGATTTAGCACCACTGCTGACTGCTTGCTGTATCACTCCCATCAGCAGTTTTGTCATGCACTTTTTGACACTATTGACAAACAGTGCTCCTTCAGCACCTTGCTGAGCTATTGGTGTGCTTCTGCGTCCATCCATTTTACCTAAAATAAAGATAAATTGTGTATACTGGATTTCCCACATCCTCCACATCTTTCACTGAAAAAGACTGGTAAAACTGTTTGGCAGAGACTCAAATCCAGGACCCAGACCCCTTGATCTCTAAGGTCAGCAAGACCCCATTTAATTCTTATGAAATACCACTGAGGCTGGTGACATCCCTCTGAGGAGGAACTTGTCACAATAATTTTACTTTTTCATGCCTGCAATTAGAATTTTCCTTGCCAGGAGAAAACTTTTTTTTCCACATGCAACCTAGACAGAAAGCAGAGTACTTAGAGTGCTAAGAGGCAAAACAGGGAGGTTTCTGTGAAGAGTCACTCTGCCACAGCATAGCAGCACCAGAGATGTCTCTCCACCTGCCCCAGGCAGTGATGCAGAATGACCTATGTGTGGGGAGCAGTCAACACAGAGACAGGTGACACAGCAAAGGGACAACTCGCAGCACACAGAGGGATGTGCTGGTATCACAAAGCCAGAACGCAGGGTCTCACATGAATTACTGAGGCCTCAGATCAGCTGATGGCATCTCTGATCAACAGAGCTGCTATCTTTAATCTCTCCTCCTTTGGGATCATATTTTAAGCATGTGAGTGTGATCCTCAGCATTCCAAGCAGAAAAGCACGTCTGCAGTTGTCACTTGCCTAACTACTTCTTTCTCCACAGTTTCTCAGGTATTGCTCACATGACATCAGGAAAATAATCTTATTTGTGCCATTGCTGGTTATTTCATCTGCAGTGAGAACATTCATAATTCCTGATCTTACATCCGTGTGCAGAATTTACCTTCATCTCTCCTCAAATTATTGTCAGTTTCTAATCTAGTCATTGTCACTGAATATTTTACAGATGGCATAACAGGGAGTAGGGAAGTATCAAATCCATGAAGAATGTTAAGATGGAAGATCTTGACCTCAGAGGAAAAGGACCTGCCCGGAACAGTCCCTGTTAGAAACAACCAGAGTCTGAAAGTCTTTTGAAGAATGTTTTACTCTTTAAACTCTAAAGCAGCTCCTTGGATAACTTGCTGAATTAAATGCCAGTCATTGTAAACATATTTGGCTGGGTGGTGGTATAACAAGCCCAGGACCATTTGATCCGCTTTGCAAAGGCCTGTGCTGGGTGCCTCTTGTGGCAGAGGCAAGGGTGATGAATTGGCCCCCTGACTGCTGTGACAGCAGCTGCAGGGAACAGCATTCCTCACCTCCATGGCCCAGCCACAGGGCTGCACAGGGAACTGGACAGGAGCTGTCTCCTGCTGGTTGTGACGGATGTGAGGGCTGTGGCACTGTCTGCTGTGGCAAACTAAGCAGAATAAGAAAAATTATCTCGAGGATAAAGCTGGTAGACTTGCACAGTGTTGGCCCCTCTGAGCTGAAACAAGAGCAGGAAGGGCACCTTGTGTGGCCGGTTCTGAGAGGATTTGTTGCCATACTGCATGTCCTTGGGGTTTCCTTCCCTTCAGCATGTCTGTGCCATCAGACGGCCACACTGCAGCACCTGGGTACAGTCTGGCTTCCTGCTCTTCCCCATGACTGAGCTGCAGAGAGGACTTTTGCCACTCCTGAGGACAGTGTTTGTCTGCCAGCAGGTTCTCCTGCACCAGTGAGTCACTCCTGAGTCACTCGTCCTCTTGCCAGGAAGAGCCAGTCTTCTCCCAGGGAATACAGTAACCTTCCTGGCTGATATAAAGAGACCAGCTGAAAAGGTGAGACATCAGTGTGCGTTTGTTCCCGGCAAAGTTTCCTAGGTATTAAACAGTCAGCACAAAACAACAGTTTGGAGACAGTTTTAAATTAGCTCTTCAACCTTCCCCTGTTGATTGTATTTCCTTTTTGTATTCTGAGAAGGAAGTTCTCCATGACCAAAGTAAGAAGTGCTGGGGGAAGATGAGAGGAAACTATTGCCTGTTCCAAGGGCTTCTACTGCCAGATCAAAGAGTTCATGTCACACATGTCACAGCATTAATAGTGCCCTCTAGGAGGTCTCAGAGGAGCAACCCCCCAGAATAATGAACAGTTTAGCCCAAGCTTTTTGTTAGCCTCCTTCAATTTGATTTGCAAAACTTTAGATCAGTCTCTGTGAACCTTCCTGCTAAAATTCACATTTGCAAAGGCCACTGATTTTACAGAAGAAAACCTTCCCTCTTTCTCTGTTTGATTATGAGTTTTCCAGCATAGGCCAAAACTGTCTCTCTTTATACTTGAAGGATCCATTCTGGAGTGACTGGACCAGGAAGGCATTGCTTAGAGGTGACTAGTCCGGGTGACAACACAAAGCATCCTGTCTTGCTTTCAGCAAAACCCCCAGAAATTACCCTTTGAAAGGTGAACCTCCTCTAAACTGACTGCAGTGGGATGTTGGATGAGTACATTTAGGAGCATTTATTCATCCTTTATTCAGGGAATAATAGTGAGATCATCAGAACATACCTGTTTGCCTTTTGTGTTGGCTCTTTTCCTGACAGAGACATTTAAATGTGCACTCAATTACCCTGCAATAGGCCTTTTGATTCAAATGCCCATATCTTTCTTACAAGATGGAATACATATAGAGAGTACATCCTGGTTTCTGCTCTACTAAGTGATCAAAATAGAAGGTAATGCCAAAGAATACAAAATCTAGCAATTGCTCCGGAGTAGCTGAGAAGAGGCTGTTCTTCAGCAAGCAAAGATGTTGTAAAACGCGCTAATCTGAGAATCTTAAAAAAAGGTGTCATGAGAAGCAGAGCCCCACTAACGTGCTTCTTCTCTGAGGAGTCTATGGGGAGGTCAACAAGCCTGTGTAGCATTTTCACCTGGCCAGTGGTGCTTCAGTTGCCTGGAAGATGCCCTTCCTATCTGTAAAAGAAACTCCTTTGGACTTCTCCCTTTGAACTTCTCATTGCCAGCACATGAAATGCTGGCATGAAGAGAAGGCCAGGCCCAGGTGTTAGCTGCAGTTCAGGCAGTGAAGGAGCTGAGAATTGCATTGGCTGGGCAGTGGTTTTATCTCAGAGCCCCATCCTAAGAGCTGTGTAACTCTCTACTTTCAGAGACTGTCAGAGGTCAGGAGCTGTTTAATATAGAATGTAAAGATACAATATCTAATGTAAAGATGTTCAGCTTTACTAATAAATAATGTAGTTTTAGGCATCTCCACTGTTACACAAGTTGTGCCTTTTTGAAATGTCACACAGTAGCAACCTTCAGATTTCCAAGTCCCAGCTTCTCTCATTACCCTGGCTCCAAGATTATGATGAATATGTCAGCTGATCATCCCACACTGGCTTCTTTGCTTAAGACTGGAGAAGACAGCTGTCACCAAGTCATGGTATTGCCTTGAAAGCAGCAGCTGAATGTACACCAACATTGCACTTATTGCAGCTACAAACTCTAAACCCCAACAATAATAGGAAGTCAGGAACCTTACTCAGTGAAGAAAATTGCATTCTGAAGCCTGTCAACTTTTTAATATTTGATCAAGTTAGAAATAGGTTAATGGTAACTCATTCTCCCATTTGAAATTGTTTATCTTGAAAACAACACAATCCAGGTTCCAAATAACAGTGAAAAATTTGATGACATATCATAAGGTCTCAGATGAAACAAATGCAGGCACTGGTGAGTTAAAGTTTTGCAGTCATAGTAGTAAGTTGAAGAGCAGCAGATAAAAGACTTTACTTCTGGAGCAGCAGCTTATACCTGTCAGCTGGCAGGGAAAAGATAAAGAAAATATCTCTATAGCTAAGTCCTGCATAAATGTGATAAAGATCACACATAAGCCCACAGACTCAAGTTTTTCGGTAGGCACCTACAACAACAGATGCTGAGATTATCCATGAGGCTGCACAACCCAATGGATGCTAGTTCCAGGTTCTGTCTACCCATGAGCTGACACTTTATAAACCAAGATCCACTCCATTCCAGCCCTGGCCACTGCAGGGGGACTTTACTGAATGATTTGCACTAGGAAATGTAGGCTTTGTGTTAGAATCCTATTCTAGCTCCCAGCCTCGGTGAATTCACCTCAGTTTGAGCACCATACTAGGGGAGGGCTGGCTTTGTCTCTCAGGCTCTCAAATCTACTTGCATGTTGCTATATATGCAGTGGGAAAATACTCTTTCACATGTTGTCTTGGGATGGGGATTAGCAAAAGCCTCAAGAGGCAGAGCAGCACTTCAGAGGGGTTATCCAGGCAGACACAATGCTCTGAAACAGCTCAGAAAGAGCACTGTTACCTTGGTTTGGTGTAGGTAACAGGTTGGCCTGGAACATTTGTCATGTCATCCATTGGTGTCCCTCCCACCCAATATTAATGTCCAGTGTAGCTCTTGATGTTTGCCAAGCTAAATAAGGCCTACCTCATCTGGAGGTAAACTCCTCTAAATAGATTTCTCCAGGAAGGCTTTTCCCTAAGTGCTTGAGTGTTTAAAAAAACCCCTATAAATAGGTCAAAACAATAAGACACAGAGAAGCAATGACCTCTCTTCAGGAAATAGCATCCCACTAACTTGATTCTCACCCACTGCCTATTAGGCCTGGTAATGAGGTTGGGTGTATGGTTATTTTGAATTTGTTATGCGATGTACTCCACCTTTCTGGGATACCACAGCCGATGTCAGTAAGAGAAGAATCATCCTTTTGTATCGCCATGTGCACAGGACGTTGTCTCTCAGCAGTATCACTAGCAATGCAGCAAAGTGCTCATCAGAGCATTTTGGAAAGGAAAATAAAGCTGTTGCCCATGAGTGTTGTCCTTTGAAGTGTGGGACTGAAGCCTCTTGGCTGACATCCCTTTCCTGGCCGGCTCACTTTGTGCATGACTGCAATAGCACGCTGCAGTCCCACGGGACCTGTTTATTACTCTCAAGTAAACTTTCCCCCTTCAACATGGGAAAATGGATTCACAATGATAGAAGGCTGGGACATTCTGCATGCTTAAAATCATACGGCTTTTAAAATAATTTTTAAATCTTTTTTTCCTTCTGTCAAATGCCAAAGAAAAGAATCATGTTAAGCCATGATTATAAAACATGCCTTTGATGGCTTGTGTGTTTGCCTTGTAGTACCTCCAAGTCAAATATTGTTTAAATCCCCATCAGCTCACCAAGATATATGGGAGAGACAGACTTCAGGAGGCTGGCAGGGAATTAACTACATTAGCTGCAAAATAACTGGCTACCACAGCACCAGTGCTGATGCCCATGGATAAAGGTACCTGTCAGGAGATGCAACCCCTGCATCCCATGGGTTCCTTTCAGGCCAGCAGCCTGGCCAGCTCAGGCCCTTTTTTCTCCAGCTGCAGGGACACCAGCAGCCACCTGCCCCAGTGCCAGATGACGTCTGGGGCCTCGCAGAAGCTACATGAGGGAGCTGGAGAGAGGAGTTTAATTACTTAGGCTTGCTGGCAGATGTATTTTGAAAGTAGCTGTATCATATTATGACTTCAGAGGACAAATTAATTCAACATTTGGAATGACTTATAAAGTAATGTCTTCTGAATGTATTTGCTGTTCTAGGCTTAAAAAAAAATTTGTCCTGGAATTCCTTACGTCCTCCAGTGCAGGCAGGTGGTCTGGGAGAGGTGATAGTACATTTCTTTCCTGGCTCTTGCACTCCTTTTTCCATGGAAAACTGTGACTATTCATATACAAGTCAAATGATGTTGTCATTATACTGAAGCAGTGCCAGTGATGAATCAGAGACCTTTTCAAACCACTTGAATTTTAAGGAGACAAGAAAGAGTGGATCTGACTGGAGGCAAAAAAAATAATAGATGAAAAATGAAAAGGGAAAAATCTAACACTAAAAAAATCATATATATATATATATGTATATGATTTATATCCATTTTGATGCAGAACTCTACTTAAAGAAAGCAACAAAAGGTAAAAGTTATAGAAGGTGTAATGTAAAGTAAAAGTCTAATATAATTTAAAGTCCCAGTCCTCCTGCACTGCCACCCATAAAGTGGTATACCTTGAGTTGTTGATCAGGGTGAGAAACATGAAGTAAAACTTCAGTTGATTCTTTAAATAAGCAATTGTAATAATGTGAGGTAGGATTTCACAAGCAACCTTTATTCTGATAAACACAAGAAATAATCTGTCATTATTCCCAGTTGCACTGATTTAGTTTTAAAAGAATTATGACAAAGAGAAGAAAAAGCTAAAACACTTTGGTAGTTGGTGAGTAAGTGAAAAGAATCCTGTAAAGTGGTGTGTGCATGTAATCCCAGATACATGCATGGACTTTGTTACCCAGGCATTCCGAGCACCATGTCCTGCTCTGGAATCAGGAATGATGTACAGTACATTCAGAGATGCTATAATAAGAAAGTAGTACAAGGTAAATAAATACTGAATTTTTTATGAGTGAACTTTTGTGAACCAGTATAATAGGGGAGCATGAGAAGAACTCATCAAAGGAGGGCAAAAGCCAAAGAACAGATGAGGATGAGAAAGTGATATGATGAGTGCAGCAGAGAAAAAAATGTATAAACAAGCATGTCTTTTATTTGAGATACATTCAGGAGAACGTCCACTGAAGCCATGAATCTATTTTAAGATTGAGGAAACTAAATTCTTGGATTACAGTTATTCCCACTACCTGTCTCTGGAGTTACAACCTCATTAAATTCTACTGAAATCATATTAATATTGTGTTCCAGATATGCTTTGAAAACTCTTGGCTAAAGCTCAGTGCAGCTGAAACTGATTTATTTGTATACAATACCGTAACTACATTACAGCCAGTACTCCCTGTTTGCATACAGCCTCTGCATGTAAACATTTTACAACAGAGTAAAAGGATGACTGCAAAAATCAGGGTCTGCACACGTAGCCTTGGAAAGCACTCCACAGTCACAGCTTCAGATGAGAGAAACTAGGGGTGCAAATGAAGAGAGTATTGCAATTAGTTTCTAATTAAACCAGGCTCATAATAAAGACAAAAAACCATATGTTACAGGAAGAATCCTGACAGGCCATGTCTACAGGTCGAGCAGATGTTCAAGTACAGTCAAAACTATTTCAGTATCATGGAACATAAAGAGGAAAAGGACTCTAAAAAATCACTTTTATCCAGAGATCAACCTGCACCATTCCTGAGGTGTCCCAGTTATTCATGGAGCCTCCAGAGATGGAGGGCCAGCAGTCTTCTTTGTCTGTGAGCTAACCCAGCTGCACTACCCCAGGACTCAGCCATGTACCACAACTTAGCCTTGCTGTACAGGCCAACAAGGAAGGTTGTGCAATGACACACGACATAAGGTTTAGCAGCTGAGCTGTCACCTGCAGAGATAGGTTTGCTGGTGCTGAGCCGAGCATGGGGAAACCGTAAAAAATTCCTCTATCCACTTGGGAAAACTAGAAATCCCCTGATGCTGGCAACCTTAAACAATACATGCTCTTTTTACTGTGTTTAAAGAGCATATGAACAATGATTATTATTAATGGTGACATTATATTCCTGAGTAATTTTTTTTATGCCTAGTATGAATCATACCTGCATCTGAACTGATGAGCTTGTAGCAACTTTTATAAAGCTGTTGTATCATCAAGATAATTAAAACAATGAGCGTTCCTCTCCAATATAGAATTTCAGGTCAGTATAAGACAGTATGGCATAATCATAAATTAAATGTCTGTATAAAGTGTTGCTGTTCTATCAGAATGTCTGTTAATAGCCTGTTTATTAAAGCAATAAAAGTGTAATTTATGCAACCTTTAGCCAAGCAGCTTGAAAAAAAATATTTCTGGGAAATGATTTCCAGTGTGTACAGAATCTGGAAAGTTTCTGATACGTACAGAATTTAACACAGTCATGCCCAGTCCTTTGAAAATTAATCATGTCAGCAAGAACAGTGAGATGAATTACGGAGATTGCTGGTGCTTTTAAGTGCCGAAATGGATGCATCCCACTTTTGCAAGCTCTCCAATAACAACAGCCTCGATGGGCCGGCGGGTTGTTTGTGCAGCTTGCGAGCAGAGCACCCCCGGCCCCAGCACAAACAGCTCCAGCACCACCAGCCCCGCTCCGCTTCCTCCCGCCGCACTTCCCGGCTGCTCCCAGCCACAGAGAGCTCGGACCCAGCTCCAGTTTCCTCCCAGCCACACCGGAATGCCTGGGTGTAGCTTACGGGGATGTGCGCCAAAGACAATTCCCATGCTACCAGAGGGTTTCCATTTCAGGAGGCTGCTCCGCTCAGCTCTCAGCTGCAGAAGCTGCGGCCAAGCTTCTCGCTGTGCCTCTGTGTACCACCAGCAGGAAAATCTTCAGTCCTGGCTTCCCTGACTTTCTTTCTTTCAGCATTTTTATGAGTGGGCAGCGAATCCTCCAGTACACAGCAGGGTAGGTAGGATCTGACCTGTGGGTTTATTTCTCCTGGAGCAATCTGATGGCAATGCAGAGACCTCAGAGCTCCACCTGGCAAGCTCCAAGTTAAGGGTGTTCTGCCAATAACCTGGTGCAGAGACCCAGGCAATGCCACTCCAACTTGTGGCTCTTGTCACTTGCCATACAATTTCTCACCATTTTCTGCACATGTATACACAGTATTATTTCTGCACATGTGAACACAGAATTTTTAAAGTAACAAACAGGAAAGATGGGAAAACAAACATGAAATATAGAAGTGAGTGGCTATAAACAGATTGGGTGCTCTCACCACCGTTTGGTGAAGAGAAAGTGAGGAAAAGAACAGACAGGGAATAAGAGGTTGTATTTCAGTACATAAAGCAATAAGGATAACATTTCCAATCCCAATAAACAGTTCAGAGTAAGCATTTCAGAGCAGCAAAGCAAAGGCAAAGTCCTCCACAAGGAAAGTGTGGTTGCATAAACAGAAAGGGTCAAGCCACACCACCCTGAGCTGCTGAAAGTGTCACTTCTTATATCAGATGGGACTAATTATCAGCACAGCATGGAAGCATGATCACAGTGTTGCTAACCGTCTCAGAAATAAAGCTCAGAAATGGGCTAACCGTCTCAGAAATGAGCAATCTCTAGCCAGCCACTGGTTTTTGTCTTGCTCAGTTGTACTCAAGGCAGCAGCTCTCTATTTTTATTTTCCTCAAGAAAAACTGAATTGTGGGCCTTGCAAAATACAAGAGTAATGACCTGCTCTGAGGGCTCCTCCCACAATTATTGCCTGACTGGTTAAACCTTGGGTAGGTTATCACAATCCTGTAAACATGACATTCAGCAACCCCCAGCCCTTCAACCCCCTGGGCACTGTGGGTTTAGGATGTCTCCCAGGCCATGAGCATCCAGAGGCAGTCTCCTCTGGGACAGCTCTGCTCGGGTGCCAAGCTGCCCAGAGACTGTCCTGGCTGACCCTGCAGGGACTGCTGGCAGTGCCACACACAAGTGGGCAGCCTGCCTGTACCCCCGGGGACATCTCTGGGAGCCTGGCACCACGCCCTGCAGATAGTTGATGCTGGCTGCTCCAAGTGTTGGCACAAGGCAACCCCCAAAACACAAAGTGGAAAAGGTCACTCAGAGGGAGCTTTCTGCTCCACAGCCTTTCCAATCACTTAGTAGCATTTGATGAGTATCAGTTGGTTGGGTGTTTTTTTATATTATTCATTGCAAATGTTAAAAAGAGGCTGTTTACAGTATCTGGTATGTCTTTTATTACTCTGCATGATTTTGGCTCAGTTAGTACTGTAAGCCTGGATTTTTTGCAGTTCTGCAAATTATTTTCAGCCCTGTGCTTTCTCTCCTGGTCTTACTCATCACAGTGACAACAATCCACATCACTGCTGTGGGCTGCTCTTTAGGAAGTGGGCACACGATGACACACCGGGAAAATAAAACCAAACCTCATTTGGAAGACACTCCACTTACTCCCCGTTTAGCATCACGTCATGCCATCATGATCAATCAATCTTTGTACAACTCAGAAGATGAAGGCAGGGACTGAAAAGGAGACACCAGTTTCTGCAAGGACGATTGGAAAATCGACGTTCTCTGGTTTTATTCTGACAATACGCGTTGCCGAAGGTCACAGGAGCGAGGCCGTTTCGGCAGTCACAGCTGCCGGTGCTCGGCCAGGCTGCTCCGCAGCCCCCACGGTCCCCGGTGACCCTGCTGGGGCTGGCTGTGGCTCCGGGACCCGCGGGGCCCGCCCGGCTCCGGCANGCGCGGGTCACCAGAGCGGCGGGAACTCCCGAGCGAGCCTTCTCCTCCTCCTGCTGACCACCACGGGCACGGCTTTTCAAGCGTTCTTGTGTTATCGTTATTGATTCCGGATATCATAGAATGATAGGGTCATAGAAGGGACCTGGAAGATCACCTAGTTCCAGCCCCCTGCCGTGGGCAGGGACACCTTTCACTAGACCACGCTTCTCAGAGCTCCACCAAACCCACCCTCAGGCACTTCCAGGGATACACATCCACAAATTCACTGGACACTCTATTTCAGTGGTTCACCATCCTCACAGTAATATCTGATCTAAACCTTATCTCTTTCAGTTTGAAATCACTGTTTTTAGTCGTGTCACTACATGCCTTTGTAAAAAGTCCTTCTCCATCTTTCTTTTAGGCTCTGTTCAGGTAATGGAAGACCACAGTTAGGTCATCCCAAGGATTTCTCTTTTCCAGGCTAACCTAATTCTCTCAGCCTTTCTCATAGGAGAGCTGCTCCATCCCTCTAATCAAATTAGTGACCCTTCTCTGGACTCAATCCAACAAGTCAGTATCCTTACAATGCTGGAGATCCCAGACATGCATGCAATATTCTTTTCTATCCCAAATAAAAATGCAAGGAAAGGATGGAAAGAAGGTAAAAATTATTTGACACACCCAGAATGAAAATCAAAGACTACTTGAGAAGTTAAAAATACAATTCATTAAAAAGATGGGGCAATTTGCCTTGTTCGGGCCCTATAGAAAGGCATCTCAAGGTCAGGTGGATACAGGCCACAAAGTCAGAAGAATCCATGCCCAGTACTGTTGCAGAACAGGCACTGGTACCAGAGAGGTTCCTCAGTGCCTTTTGCCACAATTCCTATTCCAATAACACAGCAGTTCTCAGTGGTCAGCACCAGGAAACGCTCTGGCACAGTAGGAGATTGTATTATTTTTCAAAATGCCCTAAAGCAACCCTAGCAAGAAGTTCCACCTTTAGGCTGGGTATTCCATAACCTCATTCTCCAGTGTTCTCCTTCTGAGATACTAAAATGCAAACACTAAACAGGAAGACAGTCATAAACACCTAAGAGCAGACTGTTGCAATTCTATGTTCCCCTCTTTTGAGGTGCTTAAAGGGATTAGAATTTAAATGTTCATATTAAATATTAATTATTTTAATCAACAATAAGCATATTAAGACTGTAATAGCAAATGGTCAGATGAAATTTTAGAAAAAGAGATAAGGTGGGAAAATGTCTTGGTAAAGCATTCTTTCATTCTATTTTCTGTCTAAAAGATAGATCTCTTCTAAAAATTACCATAAATGGCAAAAATACCAGAGGTAGTATCTTAATCTCTCCTTGCTAAAACTCACCATTAAAACATTAAGAATAAATAGCATCTAAGTGAGGGCTTTTTTTGGAAGGTTCCAAGCAGTTAGTATTCAAGTTATCTGAGTTAATTTGGAAATAAATTCTCAAACAAAGGCTGGTATGCTTATGCTGCTGCTTGCAGTGGTAGAGAGGATATGCGCCCAGTGTGGAAAGTCTCTGTCCCACCATGCTGACTCTGGATGGTGTTGGGAAGACTGGCTGGGCTTCTCACTTGTCAAGTCCTTATGCTAAAGAGGCTTGGCTTCAACACATGCTTTGAAGAACTGTTCAACCTTCATGGCCTAATGGCTAAATATTGGTGAGATGCACTTGGACTCCAAATAAGCAGCTGAATGAGGGTAAACACAATCTGCAGATCATTCAAGTCTGTTATAGCCAGGCTGTATGCTCTTAGGCCAGGGTGATTTGGAAGCTCTTTCTGTGGTGGAGATATTGAAAATTACTGCATACCTTTGATGTAAAAGCTTTAGAGTATATTCACTCAGTGATTAACTGAAGCAATTCTATGTTGCTGTAATTAAACAATATACTTCATCTTCACTCTCTAATATTTTTTCCGGAGGTGCTAAATCAGCAGTAGATCTGAAATCTGCTGACTAATTCCATTCACCCATGCCCTACAACTACTAGCAAAGAATAAAACCTTGAGGCAATTGAAAAAGAAAATGCAGTAAAATATGGAAATAACTGTAGCCATTAAAAGATATTTTTGTTTCTTAGTCTTTTGGGAAACAAGTCAAATATCATCGCTAATATCTTCTGCTGAAAATAATGGTAATTCTGTTTTTTAAGGACACTAAACTTGCTGATATTTCAGTTCCTTTCCATTTCTAGAAAACAGAACAGATTTCTGAGCGTAATTATTTTTCAAGTCTAAAAGGGGAACCCAGTGTTTTGAAATAAGCTGAGCAGTCAAACTGGTTACAGATTTTGCAACAGCTGACCTGCAGCCTACTCCTCATCTATTTCCACTTATGTCTTATACCATTTTGGAGCTTCATAGCCTGTGACATTCTCCCTGTCCTAGTTCATCACTGCATCTCAGGTCTCGACTCTGTCCAAAGCCCCAGGGTCATGCCTGTCTGCCTCAATTCAAATGGATGCTGGCATAATCCAAGGGCTGGAGCATGCTGAGATTTGAAGCTCTCTTGTAAGTTCATGCAAAGGAGCATGATGAAGCAGACCAGTGTAAGACTGAGGTTGCACCCACAGCCACAAGGATGACAAACAAAAAATGGAAAATATCCAAACAAAGACAGGGGAAAGCAGAACATGCCAGAACTAGTAGGCACATTTCTACCATCAGGGATCATATATGTTTGTTTACTGAGGCATGCACATTAGAAGCAGCTTTTGTGGTAACATTTTTATGATGGATTAAAGGTGGAAAATACCTCTTCTTTTTTTCTGTTGAAACAACATCACTCTGAAGTGATACAGTGCTACAGCACATGGTTCAACTCATAGAGCAGAATTAATAAAAATAAGCCTTATTTATTTAAAGGTGTGGGTTTCTCCCTTTCACCCTGCCCCCACAGTGACACTGCCAGCTCTTTGCACTGTTCAGTCTCATCCTTTAGACATGTAAGTAAGCTCAGGATGAAAAGTGTGCCTTTGTTCCCTGAAGTATCAAAGGAACTGTGATGTTCCTTTCTCATGCCAATCATTATAACAGTCATTAAGTCAGCACAATGGGTGCCTGGCTTTCATGTCCTTAGGGTTGATGGCACACATACAAAATATGACTGTTATTGTTATTTTTACTATTTTTAGGCATACTTTGTTAAGACTACAGCAAGCCTATGAAAACAGCAGACATTCAATTGGTGGCCTTTCTTGGTAATCTCCCTCAAAACCCCATGTGAGGCAAATTGGGTGAGAAAAAACCACCAGGTGAGGGTCTTCAGCAGGAAAGGAAGAAGTCAGACCAGTTCTGGTCTTGTTTCCCTGGGATTTGTCCTACACTGGAACCCTGTTGGCATTGGAGGGACTGGAATGGAGCACCCAGGCATCAGCTAGTTGATCTGAGAGCCAGCTATGCAGCACTTGTTACTGAATTCTGACAAGGAAGAGAAGACCTAGCAGATGTAGCTTTCTGTTAAATATATTTAGTTGTTGTTGCAATTAAAAAGAAAACATCTTGGTAATACAAGATTACAAAAACATAGTGACTCATTCTCAGGTGTGTTGTGAAAGCCAGGGCAGATTTCTGCTGGGTTTTTCCATAGTGGCAAACCAAAAATTTTATCTCAACTAGATTTTTATTTAATCTGATTTAATTGCTAGTTGTGGGGACTTTTTTGTTTGTTTTTTGGGGTTTTTTGTTTGTTTTCTGGGGCTTGTTGTGGGCATAAAGGAAAGTGTGAATCTGGAACTTTCAAGGCATTCTGAAGTGTGCTAAGTTTGAAACTAAATGCTTATGATTATTCATATCAGCCATATCAGTAACATAGAAAGCCTCAGCACTAACCAGTTTAGAAGCAATAATAATTTCTGTGTCAACTTTCTGTCACATTCTTTCATCTTTATCTTATCAATGGAGAAATGTGATCCAGAGTAGCTAGAAGATGCCAATAGGTACAAAAGAAATCAACAGGGAGTAGAAATGAGTTGTTTCAGGTTTCAGTTTGAAACAGATTATTTTTATGGGTCCTTCCCAACTCAGAATATTCAGAGAATGCTTCCCCTTAAACATCAAAAACAACAAAAAATCAGCTTGTGAAAACCAACAGATTGTAAAATTCCGATTACTTATACCCAAGTAGAAATACATACCCTCTAGTACCCACACATACACAATTGCCCTTGGTACAATGTACTGGTGGTATCAGTTCAGTAAAATACCTTGAATGATCACATAATTTAGTTTCCAAATTGCAAATCCTCTGTTGATAGCACAGAACATCCAATCCCCGTAATCCCTATGGGATAAAAAACAATGGAAGCAGATATTCAAGTACACCCTCAGAAAATCAAGCCTCTGAGTTAAGTGAAGGTCAACAAAAGTATGAGAGAAAGCAGGATGGAGCAAAAGTTTGCCTAGACATACATTACTGGAAAAGCTGCCTGAAGTATTTAAAAAGACTTTTTCATGGTCCTTACCAAAGTTTTGGTGCAGAACAGATGTATTCTGTTTTTTAATAAACCTCAAAGCTTGCTGTTATAGGAGCCCATGTGTCCATGTGGTCATTTCCACAGAAGTTTAGAAATCCAAGCAGAGTGGATGAAAGTTACTTGTTCTTTGTGTTAATCACTAAGTGCTACCACACTAAACTGAGGTACTCAGACACCTGTGATCAAAATATGCCAGACAGTTCTAGACAGAACTTTTGACTTCAAAACTTTATTTCCATATTCTGCTCTACTTTATACAGGTTTGTACAAAAGTGTTCATTGGCTGAACATAACAGAACCATGATGCCTGCCAAGCATAACCTCCTTGATTGGAAATGAAAGCAGCACTCAGCTCTCACTGATTGTTAACTCATAAATCCACTGACACGAGGCAGGAACACTGATCAGCAATTAAATGTCTTGAATTTGCAAATGCTTATCTTTAAGTGATATGAATTATGTGGCTATGGTAAAGTAATATTGATTTAGTAAAATCAAGCTAATTTACTGGTGATTTCTTTGAAAAAAATTACCTAAACAGTACATTGTAAAGCACAACACTGTAACATGTGATTGTCAGCTCTTTCTGGATGGATTGCAGAAAAAAAACAAAACCAGCATAGGCTATATTCCTGCGAGCACTGCTGTCATTTCACAGAGACATTGTCAGACTGGCAAATTTCACAGGCTCAGTGCTAGGTGCTCATCATTATATTTCCTCACACAATTATATTGATNAATTGATTACTTTACCAGAACAGCAAACAACCACAAAACAATCACCAAAAAAAAAAAAAAAAAAAAAAAAAAAAAAAAAAAAAAAAACCTAAAAAAAAACCCAAAAAAAAACCCAAAAAAAAAAACAAAAAAAAAAAAAAAAAAATTAAAAAACCCTGAAAAACTCCATCCAAATAAATACAATCCCCGTCTGACATACACAAAAAACCCCAAACCACATTGTCAGTGTATTCCTCATTCTTTTGACCTGCCACACCTGGCCATGGCCAAGGGAAGAAGCCACCAAGACAGACAGCACCCTTGCTGGATCTTGCTGTGTCTTCCTAAGAGGAATAGTATCTTAGCGTTACCCAATCCTCTAGTAACCTTATGTAACCTTTCCTGTCCAGGCACTTGACACAGTGCAGACACACAGCAGTACAAAGGAAAATGCATTGAGTCTTAAATGTCTCAGAGAGGAGATAAACAAATAGTTAATCACTTTTTGGCCATGAGTGGCTGCTGTGCAGTCAGCAGCAGCCAATTCTAGGACGACAGACTTCTGGTTAATGGTAGCTGGTGACTTATTAGGGGTTTTTTTTAGCATACCAGATCACACAAAATAGATACATCTTGCATAAGAGATGGATTAGGAATTAGTTGCCCCAGCGTTTGTTCAGAGTTTGCATGTTTGGCTATTTCCAAGACAGCTTCAGGTCTTTGCTGTCTGCAAAGCAGCCAAGAATCACTTCAAGCAGGTGCACAGAGGGCAATAACTCCTGAGCAAACACTTTTAGACACAGGGGTGCTCACAGGCAGAGACTGCTCTAGAGTTGATTTTGGTGAACACTGCAGGCAGTCAAAGGGAAATCACAGAGCCACAGAATCACACAGAATCAGCTAGGTTGGAAAAGACCTTTGGGACCATTCAGTCCAACCTATACCTTTACTGCCTTGTCCACTAGACCACAGCACTGAATGCCAAATCTAGTTGTTCCTTAGACACCTCCAGTGTGGCCCCACCACCTCCCTGAGCAGCCCATTCCAGTGCAATCACTATTGCTGTGGAGAACTTTTTCCTAATGTCCATCTAAACCTCCCCTTAAGGCACAGCTTAGGACCGTGTCCTCTTGTCCCTGCCCGTGCCCTTATATAACCAAATCTTCTGCCTGTGAGGCCTGACATTCCTCATGAACTACTTCACTCCACACCAGCAGGAGCTCTTCTGGTTCAGCCCTCCTTGCTGCTCCCCGCTTCTCTCAGACCATATGAAACTGACCAGAAAAGTCAGGACTTGTGTTTCATTCCAATTTCACCCACTGATTGATGGAGCAGAGAGGCTCAGTAACTTTGGTCTGTGAACGCAGTCCCCCCAAACACAAGCTCTTAGAGAGCTGCTGCAGTGAAATCGTGCTGTGGTCCCTACTTTGCAGGGTGCACAGAGAAATTGAAAGCCTGGTCTTCAAGGGTATGGAGTCACCTAACCTTTATTGATTTCCTTTGAGTCATAGAGGAAGTTGTTGTTAAAAGAGAGGCTCCAGAAGCCAGGTTAGGATCTTAATCACTGTCATTTTGCAGGTAATCCAATTATCTTTCCAATTTATACAGTATTTCTAGGTCAATTGCATACAGTGGAATATTAGAATGCAGTGGAATATTAGAGCACAGCAGCCAATTATCAGGACATATCAACATTCATGGAGACCAATCAAACTATTAAAATGCTTTTTTTGAAACAGGAGAATGCCCTAGAAAAGTCTGTGCTGTAATTTCCATGCACTGTCAGAACAAATCGATCAAGAGTAGCAGTTCAGGATCCTGGTCTACCACAAGGAATGAGGGAATAAACAGTAGTCCTTCTTCACTAATCAGCTACCCCTCCACAGGCAGCTGGCAATGCAAGCAGGACACCTAAGGGCAATATGGGAAAAGATTATTTACTATTAATGAAATTTTGTAACCTCTAAGGTAAGAAAGTGCTCCTCAGACAAAATTTCTGGAGCCAAATCCCTTGCTCCCATTTGGAACCCATTAAGCAAAGAACTAATCCAGTGGAAATGGCTGCTTATATAAAACCAAAACAGACTCCTCTCCCTGGGACAGATTTTGTAAGCCAGACATGTATTTTCCATGGGTTTATGTGATTTAATGTGGCACACTGGCACTAACCAAGGGGTTTTGATGCAGTGTATATCTGGTCCAATTTCTTCTCACAAAAGTGATTCTTGATCTGTCATGTCTACTCTTAAATTCAGAGGTCCCTGGGAGAATGACTTTGTTCAACACAAATACAAATAGTATGGAAATTAAACCCTTCCTCTTATAAAGTATTTTGCAGGTTGAGAGACTCACATTGATTCATAGATCTGTGGTGTCAGACCTGCTTTGAGATGCTGCTTAAGCATCACTCTTTATCAATTAGCAGTATGTTCAATAAAAGGCACAATTTATCAGCTGACAGGCAGTATAAATTTGATGACACCCTGAGAATACTCATAAAATTCAATTAGTCTCAACACTGGTTAAAAAAGAGAGTACAGACAAATAGACCAGGATAAATACAACCTGAGTGTAGGAGAGGTTTCCCTCAAGTTTTTTCAAGAAAAGAACCCCAAATTACTACAGAAAAGATTCCCTGTTCTCTTTGGGCTAAACAAAATGCAAATATAATTATGGGGTGAAGGGTGCAACGCAGAATTCTGATATTTTTACTGGGAGTAATGTTTAATGGCCCAGTAAAACTGTAATAACATACAGAGCCATTCATCTCCAGACCTCTGAGACAAAAATATTCCAGACACAGCCACAGCGAGGCTGTTATCTGGTGACCCTCCAGGAACACAAAAGTTGGATGTGTTCCAATCACTTCCAAATGAGCACTGTGTGTAAAGCTGGTAGTTATGACACTGTTTTCAGTTTACATCCAGAAAGGTAATGAGGTGACAGAGAAATTCAAAGATGCCATCCATGGTCTTGGCAGACCCAGCAAGGGCTGCAGAGAAGACTGACCAGGGGAATAGTGAATTTGAGCTGTGAGGATATGCGAGGATGTATTTGCCTCAGGTCCTCCCACACAAAGCCATTCAAAGTTTATGGTGCACAGCAAACCTGGCGCTTGAACCAGAGGTCCAGGCTCTCTATGTACAGTTTATATGCAGGGTGATCCCAGGACAAGCACAGCTGGTGTTTAGCAATATCACGTGACAAGATGTACAAGCAACTGCAAAAATTTTAAGCAGCTGTCACAAAGAAAATGTCTTCTTACAAGAATTTACAATTTTCATTAAAAAAAACTTAAAAGAAAACTTAAAAACTTGCAACAATTGCACTTTGACTTTAAAACCTGTAGTCTCTGTCCCAGGCTCTTTTCTAGAAGGGATAGTGTAACTACAGCTTGGGCTACTCTTTCTGCCCAGAGGAAACACCAAAATGTTTCTCCAACAACTACACCAAATCATCCTGCAAAAATTAGACTGTGCATCCTGCCACTTGCCATGGGCAAACAAATTAACAGAGCCACCCAGGGAACAGGAGGGATTTATTTTGTAGCTGTTAGGACTTGCCTCTCACATGAAGGAGATAATCTCACAAGATTTACTCCTACGATGGAATATTCCAATCATTCCATGGATTTCAGGATTAGTCATACTTGAGGTACAATTTTTTTAGTTGTTTTAAATTTCAGGATGGAGAGCTTTCAAAATTAACTGCTTGTTGGGCTGCTTCTGAAAGATTTTAACTCAGTTAATCCCTTCCCATGCTTTTGCACACACACACACACACACACACACACAAAAGTGCAACTGAATGGCCTGTTTTCTAAAAGCATCATTAGAAAAGAGCTGGGATGGGGCAAATCAATTTCAAATCTGGTAATGCATTTTAAAGTTTTACTGAATATCTGCATGGAAAATCTAATGTGTGCTTAACCAATAATCCATGTTACAGAAAATAGTTTCTATTTCTTTGTTCCTTCCAAACATAAGGGCCCCTTTGCAGGAGGGTGTTGTGCACTTTGGTTTCCTGTCAGTCCATGGAGGGATGGCTGAAGAGGCAGGATAAAGCATTTTCCTTTCACCTCCAAGAACTTTGTGTTCACATCCTGAGTATTGTCTGAAGCAATATAAGACCTGAGTGATTTTCTATTGAAATATATGTTCTTTGTACCAAGTCAGTGAACAAAACTCATCATAAGGACACAGGCAACAGGCCTTCTTAAACAGCAGGAAGTAACCAAACTGGGTGATCCATCTAAAAGTTTGAGTGAATTTGGCCACAACCTTCTAGTTAGGCATTTCTGTCAAACATGAGAAACCAAGCTGCTTGATTCTCACCTGAACAGATCTTACAACAAAACAGTTTCATTGTGCTCCTTGGGTATGATGCAAATCAAACACACAGTTCATGTCTTAAGTGGAGTTAAAGGAAACAAGGAAGCAGAAAAAAGCTGAGAAAGAATTTAAAACCCTCAAAAAACTGCTCAAAACTAATATATATATATATTTAATGAGTAGGTAGGTTGTTAAATGACAGCTGCTGAAAATATCTAGAGACTTAGTTCCCTGTATTAACACAAAGCACCTGTCATTAGATGGAGAGACTTGACCAGGAGGGTTTCCTCCTGCAAATGTTTGTGTTAGGAACCATGTTGAGGAGTCATCCCCTGGGTTCAGGGAGAGGTTTTGATTTTATTCAAATGAGTCATGACATTACAGTATTATGTTCTCTTTGGATGTTTGATATTTACAGTGATGTCATTTTTCATGTTTTGAAACGTTGTGCCTTTTTCTTTTCCTTCTACCTGCCTGTTATTGAGGTATTCATCAGACAAGGCAAACATTCTTCTAAAGGAGTAGTCTGAGTTCTCATAAAAAGATACTGTAATTGTCCAGGCACTTGCACAGCCCAGCCCTGTTTATAATAACCTCCGGAGCAACCTCTGTGCCAGAAATAGTTTACTAGGAAAACTGGAAGTGTTTAAGTCACTCTGTAACTTGCCCAAGGTCAATGTAAATGTTCCACCTGGGCAAACAACGAGGGGACACGCCGTTACAAACCTTGAACAAGGGATGCCAGAGCAAAAGCTGAACCAACACAGACCAGCCTGTCAGACTCCAAAGGTTTCAAAAACTAAGTGGTTAGGAACAAACCCTAGATTCAAGCAAGTCAGATCCCACTGACTGAACACAACAGCTTCTTCTTTACATCCCATTTTGACTCTCCAGCTTTGCAATGCTCCTACTTGCCACACAGCACCTCTGTCTCCTGCAACAGCACCTGTAGTGCCAGGCTCGGGTCTTTGGGAGAAGTGTGAGCCAGGGCTGTGACAGAGAATTACAAGGGCACAGAACAAGCTGCAGTGCAAGCTCAGGAGAACAGGTCACCCTGGAGGATGTATTCTCTGTTCTCACAGCTTCTCCCCATCTTGATATACTTAGGCCTCACCAGCATGTCTGGTGCTCCCAGAGATATCAGAATTTCAGCATTTTAGAGGACTGGTCCAGTTCAAATATCTATACCATTGAAACCAGCACATTAATCCAAAACAGTCCTCCAATTCCATGAAAGCACAGACTGAAAACAATCCTCTTCATCCATTTTCACAATCACATTTGCTTCAGAAAGCCCATTTTTAGTCTGAAATTTGAAACACGTGGGTAAGCTTGTTACAAACATTGGCTCTGATTAAAAGAAAATCTTTACTTTTGTGTCTCTTTAGATTAGGAGAAGCAAAGTTTCTTTCTCTTACTTTACATCTCTGACTCTTTGAATCTTTCTCTATCTTTGACAGTACCAATATTGCTTCATGATGCTGTTTTGGCAGTGGTGAAATGGCATATGCTAACAAAAATATTCATTCACAATTTATACCTAAGTATTCCAACCAACTTTTTGTCTTCAGCCAAGGCAAGCAAATGGACAAACATACTCAGGCTTCAGTTTTCAAGCACTTTATTCACTGCACTTAAAATTAGCTGTGCTTCCCTTTTCTGAAAACATTTGTACCCTCTGTTTCTGGCAGATGCTTGCTTTTGGATCATTGCAGTAAATCATCAGACATAATTTAAGAACATCCTTAGAAATCTCAGTGAGATTTCTTCCCTCCATGATGTCTTGTCTCTACCTTTACAGTTTTTTTTTTTCAGGGCATAGGAAGGAAAAAGAAAAGGTAATGCTTTTAGACATGGCTGCATCTACTCAGCATTGTGGATTAGCCACTCTCACATATTCAGGGGTGATACAAAGTTTTAAAAACAGAGCCAAAGGCATTGTCAAAGAAGTTATTTGCACATCAGCCCAACTTTTCTGCACAATTAGCCTTTGTCAGATGTGTGTGCCTCTTTTTACAAGTATGACACATGCTTTCTACAGTGAAAGTAAGAGAGTGATGTTGGACCCCTAGGATTCAAATGTTATGTGTGCTTTGTGTCCAAGTATTGTCTATCTAACAATGGAACTATTGCACGGAAGCAGCAGAGCAGCTGCTTCTTTCCCCCCAGTCTTTGTAGAACAAAGCACCAGGCTCCTCAGGAGTCAACTTTGTTGTTGTGCTGTTGTATAACTGAGCTGTCATCCGGCCACAGACGCCAGTGGCCACAGCCCCCCTTACGGGAGCAAGCAGTTCAAAAGCAGGGCTGGGTTTATGCAGTTTAATTTGATGTGTCAAGCATCTTTATTACAAGCATTCTTGCAATGTTTGCTGTTGACACTCAGAAAAGAACATATATCAAGTCTAGCCAGGACATGGGGAGGGACAGAGGACAACTTGGGCAGCAATTCTAACTTGCTCTGAGAGAAACAGCAGTTTTCAAGGTCAGCATGCAAATTTAGCAAGAAAATACTTTTTCATGCTGCAGTATTGATCTTCCCTGAACTTCAGATGGGATTTAAAAACAATAGTGTTTGGCAATGGCAATCCAGTCTTTGCCACTTCTCTATATCCTTGAATGCCACTTCCGAGGAGAGAAAAACAATTCTTTGCAGACAAGAAATTTATGGCCAAACTAGTCAGGTCAGATGTGAGTTATATAGTATGACACACGATCTCACTCAGTAAATGCTCAGTAGAAATCCTTCTGCCAGAGATATATATCATGCCACATAACTGTAAATATGACTGTGTTCACTGATCTCAGCATAGGAAGAGACACTCCTCATCAACATGTTCTTCAAGTATTCACAACAAAATGAAAAATCTGGAACCACAACCATAACCAGTTGTTGACAGTTGGACCAAACCCTCTGGAAACTTTCTTCTGCCATGTCTATTGCACAGGCACCACAGCAATAAAGGATTCTGAAATATTCCTGATTAAATCCGAGGAAGATTAACTACTTCATAATAATGATATGCAGATGGACAGAACAATTTAAAAAGTAGTCTATTCATTCCTGTTTCTCACAATACCTGTATACATTTTGTTTCACAGTTTAAACTTCCTGTCTCCAGATAATCCTTTCAGAAATATAACTGACATACCAGTCAATAATAGACTTCATATAAATGGAAAAGCTTTTCTTTACTGTGAACCCACTGACTAGCTCATCTTTCAAGTCTCCACTCCAAACACATTTCTGACAATAAATCCTCTGCCACTAACATTTGTGCATGAGCTGTCTGTCATAACTACTGACAAGAAAGAAATGAAAACAAGCTGTTTGTTTGCACAGGAGCAAGAATGGTCTTGTGGTTAAGATACTTCTCCTGTGATTAAATTCTCATCTTTATGCAGAGAATATGGATTCTCATCTTTATGTAGAGCCATGATTTCTGTGCGAGCTTCTACAGTTTACCTTACCTTTTGCCTTGATTCTCCTTCTCCTAAAGAGACCATTATGACACCAGGGGTTTTGAACCACCCTGGGACAATTTCAGGATTTACTTCATTTTGATAATGAAAAAGACATTAATCAGGTCTAGCTGCAGATATGAGTAATCTACAGCAACTTTCTTAACCAAACTTTCCCTAAAGTCTGTATCTCTGCTAAGGGTGTTGGGCAAGCAAACACCAGCTGAGCAAGAAGACCAAGCCTTGTTATGGTAAGTAGATAGGCACCACCCAAGGGAAGTAGCCCAAGGCCACGGGCAACTGGATAGAAAACAAAGAAAAATTCCCTTTTCATAAATGAGCTCCTCCCTGACAGCACACAAACGTGCCTAAACTAGATCTCTGCACTTCAAAAAGGCCCTGCCCTGACCTTCCAGTCTTTTCTACCTGGCAACAGGGTTCTTTACAGGAATTGCATGCTCTTATCCAAGCTTATATGGTCCAATGTGCTGTGTGATAATTCCCTCACTTTCCTACAAAAGTATAAGGCAAGAATCCCTAATGAGCAGGTTAAAGAATAAACCTTATACATTGTTATACCTCCTTCTAATGGCACATTGTTACCAGAGAGCTGACTAATCAGTGGCTTAATAAAAGATGTTCTTCCCAGTACCAAGAGGAAAACAAGCCTGGTCTCCAATTAGCAAGTTCTTGGAATCCTTTCCAGCAAATATGCTTTGCCCAACCTTTTGCTGCTCCACAAAATGGTGCAACCACAAGAAATTTTTTTTTGCCAGTGGTAAAAGAGAAGAACAGGTGGTTCAAATTCTTACACATTTTATTTCAAACAGTGCTATTTCCCTTTCTGCTCCATGCACTTCCCTGGCCATTCCCCCTGTGCACAACTGGAAGCACTTAAGCTGACCCCACATTATTCATTAGAAGGTATGCAAAACACTCTTCAGAGAGCAGCTCTGTCTGCTTATCACAGCACCAGTCTCACCCACCATATTTTTAATCATTCTGATGTCTGCACACGTGTGCAGCATGCCCTTGGGCTCATGAACCTTATCATAATGTCAATCTGCATAGAGCCATGCACACTCTCTGTCTATAAATAACAGAAGTAATTATTACTAGTAAATAATATATACTAGCTCATCTAAAATGAATCATGTTCTCCAGTTACCCTGGAGAATGAATAAAATAGACAAAGCTACAAGGCGTCACTTTAAAATACTTCTTATATAATTATTATGAAATTGCATTAGGCTATGACTCATTCCTGCAAATGCAAGGTTTGCTGGGGGTAATTATAATAAGTCACTATCTCTTCAAGGCAGTGACTCAGAGGCTGCTGCCCATAGTGGAGCGCAGTGAAGTCAGAGAGAAGCTCCTCTACTCCCACCAAAAAAGCAATTGCAGCTTATTAATGCACTGAGTAGGCTCAGTCTGCTCTTCCCTTTAGTCCATTTAGCCACCAGGTTTAGATTTTTTCCATATCCAAGAGGTTAAACTAACTACATATTAACTGTCCTAATAGGGCTGTAAGAAAAAAGAAGGGGCCTAAACACAACTGCAATATACCCAAATGCCCCTTCCCTAAATAATTGCTTGTAGGATTTAAAAAAAAAAAATAAATAGTGCCGTCTGTGTGTAATGTATAACAACATAGCAGTCATCTGATCAAAATAACAGCTTGCTAAGAGTAAGCTGCCATGCTTAGACATATATGGACCATTTTGTGACAGAAGTCAAGCTGCAGCTGAGATCATCCACTGTGGGAGGAATTACAAGAGATGTTGAACACTGCACCCATCTATGGTGCACCCATGCACCACAGCCAACAAGAGTTTATATTATCGAATCTTCTTTAAAAATGCATGCCTTAGCTGAGTCACAACAGAATAATTAATACAGTTTGGGAACCTTGTCACCAAAATATGAAGCCACTGAATAAAAATGAGTGTAAAAACCAGGAGAATTTAGCTGCACTTCTCTCCCACACTCCCGCACTCTTGACAGCTCATAAGTAGCTCTTTGTTTATATCTGTCATGGTTTTTCATGCTATACAGTTAGTGCTCTGTATTTTCTAGTATGATTTGCCTTGCTAAATGCATTTTATTTTTCATAAATATATCCTTTTCACGAGCTCTTTTGATGTGGGAAAAGCCAAACAGCAAATACATTTCTCATTGATATTCTTAACAGTAGGTCCTATCAGCAGATGGCTGTCCACATGATCAGAATTAACTTAGGGAAAAGAATATGCTTTCAATATTTAAATTAAATCAATATATAAATCTAAAATCTACACATGCTGAGAAATGTATTTCTTGTGAGAACATTATTAAACCAATAGCAGGTTAAAAAGCATTTTCTCATTGTAAAAGCCTTTGCAATAACACAGATCATAACTGTAGTAATCCGTGACAGTTCAATATTAATTAACCATCTTCTTTTGCTTAAAGCTTACCAGCCCTTCTAAGGCTTGA